>VZTM01028747.1:148260-280794 GCA_013400555.1 Jacana jacana
GCTTTACAATATAAAAGTGCTTGTGAATCCTAAACACGCATGAAAAATGTTGACATTTCAAACTGTAAGTTAATTCATCCACTTAGAGCTGCTGAAAATGCACCTCAAGATAAATCTCCAACAAATGCCAGCCCCAGTTATCTCCCATCTCAGGCAAACCCAGACGCTATTAGAGAACCTGTGTGTGTGCTGTGGGTACCACATAAAAACAAACATTACCTTGGATTTTGTTCAAGAAAGTCTCATAAACATTCAGGATAACTGTGATCTTACAGTTAAACACAGGTGTAACTCATTTCCTCACACTTCCTTTCCACCTAAGTCCTGTCCTGTATCAAAGCATGATTCCAGATCTCTCCCACCAAAGGCCTGATCCAAAGAACTAGAAATTAATGGAAGCTTTCCCTAGCTTTGCTGGGGTTTGGACTAGGACCATCAGTAGAGGAACACACACTGAGTTTGGATAAACAGGCCACTTTCTCTTGGCAATTCATGTCAATATATCATGGTCTCCATAACTGACAACATTCCTTTTCCAAACCTTTGGATGGGTTCTCTCCTTTATTTCTCTGGGTTTCCTAACCCTTGCCATTCTTTGTCTCTTCTGAGCAAAAAGAAAAAAGGCTCTAGAGTAGACAAAACTGGAGAGTTTGGAGAGGTCTCCTCCCAGCCTTGACTGGAACCGACTTTTGCATCCATACTTACACATACCGCTGTTCCTCTGAGCCCCTGACTCTGCTCTCACATTGCATTCCCACAAAGCATTTACTTCTCCAGACAAATCTTCAGCCCTATGATTCAAGTACTTAACATGTCCTTTGCCTTATTGGTCCTTATCAATCAGATTCTGTCATTAGTAAAGGCATTTTGCTTTTACTGTCAATTTCTGATTTCCTTTAAATTAGCAGAAGAAAGACAAAGAGTTACATAATGTTGGATTTTCCTTAAGCAGCTTTATAAGCTCCCTCATCTTGATAATTTTTAACAGGTAGTTGCCTTCTTTTTCTTCCCTTTTTTTTTTTTTACCTCCTCCTATCAGTTTCTCTCTTTATCAAACTACAATTAAGTAGGCTGACTGGATTGCAAAGTTTTAATAACAGACAGCCTACTTCTTTCGCCTTTTTGGTTGTTTTTTTCAAGTGTGTCTTTAAACAGTACTTCAAAATGTTGTTGCTACTATTAAGAGTAAAAAAAAAAAAAGAAAAAAAAAGGAAGGAATAAAGGCTTTTATAGATTGTAAACATGGTCCTTAGAGGCCTACTTCTTACCTTAGTCTCTTCAGAATTCAGCTCAACAACTCCTTTGCAGCCAAGCTCTTTTCCTAAGGAACTGAAATATGCATGATATTTCTACTCTCTCCCCCTTTCTAATTTCCACTTAAGCCTTGTGGAAGGAAGCTTCTTAGGTACCAGCAGGAGGCAAGGCAGCAGAAGTTCACACACCCTGCTCGGTATGGGAAAGAACCGCATTCCCATGGGTGATGTGCACAACAACAGCAATAGACCAGAGCATAAAACTTTCACTTCTACAACAAAAATTGAGTATTCTCTGAGCCATAAAAAAAAATTCCTTAATATGAAGCTTGCTCCTGGAGGCCTGCAGAATACCTCCTTGCCTTTTACACCCTTTCTGTATACGCCAAGTGCCCAAATCCATTACCTTGACAACACTGTGCATCACTGTAATAGCATGAGTCAGACTCGCGATTTTTGTGACCATAACAAAAGCAGACTCCCATCGATTGGCATGGAGCTCACTGTTCCAAACTATAATTTCAGAAGGATACTTGCTTTAAATCTTGTTGCTCTCTGCTTTGGGTCTTGCCAAACTTCCACATATACCAAAACCAGTGGCTTATTTTATGGTCTCATTTTAATGGGTTTGTCTGTATTCCAAGACCCAGCAAACAAAACAGATCAAACCCCCTCCTTAAGGGGTTTCACTCATAGCTTCTTCCTCGTCCTTCACATAACCAACAGGCTGAGCTCAGTGTCTGAACCATCTCCCAGTTCCCAAATGATGGTTCCGATACGCTGTTCCAGATTAAAATCCAAGCATGCAGTTGCTTCACTTAAAACAGTTTGGCATCTCCAAAGGTGGACCACAGGTTTAGATGGGAGAAGGGAGGAATGAAGAGGGGATAAGTCAAAAAAACTGTACATTGGGTTTTCTGTCAGAGAAACTACAGCTCCTAGCAGGTATTGATCCAAAGACAGGAATGACTGCTGACTAGTACGTGTTTGGCTGACAAGTCAAAGAAGTGACTAGGTTACAACAAGGAGAAAAAAGGACTGTTACTATAAGCACAAAGCAGTACATCTTCTTTGACAACATCCAGGAGAAAAGGGGTCAGATTTCTTGTGTTTCAGTTTCCTTCCCTCGTCAACATCCCCTTTTCATCAGCCGTGCTGTATCTAGCATAGTTTATGTACGCATGACAGGGACACATCTTGCTATGAATTTCTGGCAGAATACTCTAATCCTACACCAAAGCAGCATGTAGAAAAGCAGTGGTAATTGGATTGCTCATCAATAATGTGACGATCAACTATGCATTGCCATATAGTGTATCAAATAAGGCATGTTTTACTGCTTTTTGCCTGGTACTCATTGGCACACTTGTGAGTATCAACATCTAGCTCAAGGCAGAAAAGGACAAGACTCCCGTTTTATCAGTCCTGTTAAGCCACTGACTGTTAGAGTAAATGCTAAAGCAATGGCAGAGGCAATTTCTCCACTTGGTCTTAGTAGATATTAGGACATTACTAGAACATGGGCTTCAGAGGGCTGGAGCACCTCTCTTTTCAAGACAGAATGAGAAAACTGGGGTTGTTCAGCCTGGAGAAGGATCTATTTAAGGGGAGATTAACATGATAGGCTTGAGGCCGCAGAGCCTCTGCTGGAGAAGACTCATATACCTGATGGAGTTCTTTGAACAAGTTAATACCATAGTAGAGAATGGTAAAAGGGAACATAATTATCCACAGGTTTTCAATAACTTTCCATGTAACAGAGCGAAGGCCCTAGCCTGTCCTTAGGGGATACAATGCTATAGTTCTATTTTAAAAAGTGGAAGAGAAGAAAAGTGAAATCAAAACAAGACACAAATTCACTTTCAGCCCACTATATTGAGCTACTTGGTGATACACAAGTAATGACACACCATTGTGGCCCATTCAAAGAAAGGACCCCCTGTACACCTGGCAGGTATACAGTGCCCCAACCTACACAGCATGTGTTCCATCCCCAGAGCACAAGGACACCAGTAACCAGGCTGTGCTGGACAAACCAATGGCTGGCAGAGAGGACTGAGCAGCTCTTCAGTCAAGTTCTATGAGGTGGCTTGACATGGTGCAACCAAGGATCAAGGGGCAACACCGCACCGAACAACACAAGGAATAATGCTACTTATTTAAGTGGCTCTCGATTAAAGGGTGAAATGAATAAGTACCAGAAAACATGAACGGTAAGGGCCTAGTGGGATTTTCTGTCATACTGCTACAAGTTTGGTACAAAGTATTTCTGAAAATCCCAAAGTTTATGTGTATTTTTAGGCAGAGGAACAGAGTATTTCACTGTGGTCTCTTGATTGCTTCTCTTTCTGCAGCTACCAAAGATTTGATGTTCAGTTGAAGCTTTGCTATGGAACTGAGAGACTCGTAGTTGAGACTTAGAGCTGGTGCATTAGCCTGCCTCAACTAAGGACTGATCCAATCCAAATCCATGAGTGGATTCCTCTGCCTGTCCAAGGAACGTGTACCATTCCCCCCAACACTCTTGCTGACTGTTCAACTCTCTCCGATTACTGTGTTCCTAAGTTCCTTGTGAGATAGGTAGATATTAATATTCCCATTTTATGATTAGAAACTGAGGCACAGAGAGTCTAAGCAATTTGGCCAGAGTCACAGAGGGAGCATCTGGTTTAGAGAGAGCTGAAGCCCAGCTCCCCAGTGCCAGGCGAGCAGCCAAACTCCTGGAACAGCTTCTGTCAGGAACAACTCCCATATGGAAACAAGCCATGAACACAAGGACAGCCTAATTACAATTAAAAAGGAATCTTCCCAGACCCAAATAGGGTAGTAGCGCACAACATATAGTTAACCCCTTACAGCAGGACTCTACACTGAGCAGGCAGGGTCTTACCATCCAGAAGGGCTCTGAAACATACCTGCTGCTGACTACCACTGCCACAGCATGGACTGAGGGCTCAGCAATAACCTAGGCCCTGGGTTTGCTGCTCAAGATGGTCACCTCCAACTGCCAGGCAGCCCTTCTTCTCCACATCCCTCTTCCTGAAGCTGGGGCCACCACACCAACCCTGTCAGAAAGTTCTCTGTCCTGGTGCAGCCAAGCTAATCCTAGAGCATCCTCTCCCCCAGCCCCGCTCCCACGCATGCTGCCATTTTACTGCAAAAACACTTGTTCACTCTAGTTAAATCCCCTCTGTGCTTTCCTTTGGAAGGGAGGATTTCAAAATTTGATTTGTTTGAGTCACTAAGTACTCTCTGGTATTCCCAGCAGCTCCTTTAGCTGACAAGGTTTATCCTTGTCGCCACTTTGTTGTGTTTTATGAATAGGGACCCAGCGAAACCCAAGACACCATTTAACATAGCGCACATTAGTCTTTTACCCTGAGCCACTCAGCGCCTGGTATCGTTCTCTCTACCAGAGTGTTACACACAAAATGGTCCCTCTAGGCAATGTACTCAGTCAGGAAGGATATTAACTCCCCCCAGCAGAGCGTGTGACTGAAATGCTGACGATCCCAGTAGTATAAAGCATGACTGGTAAAACGTTTGTGCGTATCAGAGAGACAATGATCTGGTTCACGCCATGGCGGTCTAGAGCCAGATGCCCCGGACGACCCAGGGAGTGCTTGGCAGCGCTCACCTCAGTACCCTGCAGGCTGGGGTGTCGGCTGCCATAGAAGAACACCTCCTTGCACACCTCCTCTATGCTTCTGTATGCTTCTTCCCACATCCCTGGGGCAAGAGCAGGGCATGGTGGGCTGTCCCCAGGAGGCACTCCTGCAGCAGGCAGCCTGTGCAAGCAGGGCATCCTGTTTCTGGAGCCATCTGCCTCTTCTCCTCTGTCTGCACCTCACCTTCCTCACCCCACTCTTGAAGCAGGTTGAACAAACTGGTTGAAGCAGGTGACAAACAGCCAAAGCTTTGTTAAAATCCATTTTAACTGTTTCTTCCTCAACTAAGGACATGACTGGGCAATGCTGAGTTGCCACCGGGAGTCAAGAGGTGTTTCACCAGCATAGAGGCAGGGCGAAAACCCAGCCCAACACAAGCTCTCCCCAGTGCAGAGCAAAGCCTGCGGATAACGAGGTCAGCACTCACCATGCTGAAAAAGACTGCAGCCTGAAAGGAAGGTGCCACCCAGCAAAAAATAAACAGCTGATAGCAGGGCATGATTACCCATTGCAGATCACCAGAGACAGTAAACAACAAAGAAATACAAAGAGAGAAAACTGGGACAAGGGAAACACGGAGCTGTGGATGCACAGCCGTTTGGAGCCTGTGTTTGCCCATCACAAGGCACACACACTGATCTCCGACAGAAAATATGGAATAAAAATCTGTGTATCAGAGAATTACAAGGAAAGTAGTGAAACCTATCTCCATCCTCATACTTTGCCATGAGAATATTTGCACTGATGTAGTGCTGCACTTGAAGGGTGACAGAGGAATCAGTGGCAGTCCTCCTTTCCCAAAGTCCTTAAGAAAGTTTGCTGTCTTTGAAACTGTGTATTTTGTTAATTCTGTTACACTGTGCTCTCGCTGAGCTTTTGTTCAAAGAGAAAGGCAGGGTGTCTGACAACCTCGAGTAGTTTTGACCTTGCAATCCTCTGAGCGCCTTATGTTATACCCAAGAATCCAGACAAAACCACTCCTGCTGCTGTTTTGCACTGAGAAAATACAACTGGACAACAGCATAACAGCTTGCTCCAGTTCCCACTGAAATTAGTGGGAGCTTTTTCACTCACCTCCTTAGAAAAAAAAACCCTCCACAGAACTCCAGCCTCCTACTCAGCAATCTTTTATGCTGGAATTCATCAAAGCAATCCATAAAATTTAAGTGAATTTCATTTATTCTTAGGGTCAAGCGTACAGCCCTTTGAATTCCCCAAAACTTTATTTTAAAAAAAAAAAAAAATTTCAAAGCATTTAATAATGTGAAAGTAAGATCTCTGTAAGTATCTCTGCTTTGAAAAATTATGATGTATCATATTCATTAGCATCTGTCACATTATGCTGTGGGACAGAGTTTACTATGAATGACAGAATATGGTAAGTCAGTACGTGCAGGTGTGTGACAAATAAAATCAGTGTAATCACGAGGCTCCGAAAATTGCTTTTAATGGTATGTTTATACATGTAATTCTGTTAAATTACCTGGGCAGGATATAGGAGGATTTTACTTTATGCAAGTGCCTGAAAATCCTAAAACTGCATGTGTAAAGGTGGAACTTCACTCACATTTTGCTATAATGAAATAATGCAGAATGTAAAGGTGTGTCAAATAGCAGAGCAACATTTCAAATACTGGTAATAATCCAATTGTTTCAAGTCAACGGTGGGAAAAGGTTTTCTATACAATTAAGTAAAGAGTTGAGCAGGTGACTCTATTCTCTTTCAGACAGGAATAATACAAGTATTATTCACATGAAAAATGTAACTCACCTAGGCCCTTAAATTTAATAGAAAGATTTTCAGGGCAGTTTGTGAGGAATTAGCTGTATGACCTCTGTAAGAGCTAGAGAAATCATCCCAAGCCCCTTGCTAGGAGTCTGCAGCACCTGCTCTGACACTCAAGAAGTTGATAACAGGACACAGAGCATTTCATTGCTCGGTCACTAGTTCAAATCCCAAATAAACCAGTGATGGCCAGGAGTCATTACAACGGGAACGCAGTTTGGCTCCTGCTGTGAAAGCAGCTATGAATCTTCCTCTCCTCAGCACTGAGTCTTACCCATATCATAAACATCCCGACCATGTTTAGTGTTATGTGGCCCCCCTACTGGCAGGCACAGGGACATTTCAAGTAATCTCTCCCAGTCCAAGGATAGGGTGCTATTTTGTACCATTTCTGCTCTGTCTTCAGGCCAGGGAATAGAGCCTTCCAGCCCGTCATGTAGACAGTCTAGGACCTTTAGCAACTATTCTAAAAACATCTTATTTGTAACTAAAAATAAAATGCCATTTCATTTGGTGGCTGTGTAATAGCGATTTTATACAGTGCCATTAAAAGTAAAATTCAGATAAGAGGAACTGCTGACTGATGCTAAACCGCAGAATTTTTAAGTTCTTTGAGGCAAGAACACGTCAATCTTTTATATGTCTGCAAAATGCCATGAATATCTACGGCACTCTATAAATCATAAAGGGAACGATACAAGCAAACAGGAGTTATGGGATCTTATCTCTCTGGCAGATTTTGCCCTATGGATAAGGTAGCTTACAAAGCAATAATGAAATATTATCAGCAAAATAAAGTTTTAGTGGCTTTTTATTCTTAACAGCATTTTGCTAGCACCATGTCAATAGAAGTGGAGTTTCATCTGGGACCAAAGAGTTCTGATTTGCATATGTTATCATGCAAAATGAGATTTTATTCTACCCTTGCCTTCAGAAACACTGAGCCATGCATAAGATCAGATCACAAAATTAAAACAATTTATTGTACTGGAAGTCTCTTCTGTTAGTTTTGGCCAAGTTCCCAGTTCAAGTGATTAGTGAAACCACAGAAATACTAATTAACAGTGCAGGGATCCTCAGAACTCAGTGTTTGTGTTCATGGTGTATTAACAAGCAGACTGACCATGCTCATCTTAAAATTACTGCCTGCTCCATCATTAATTGCCAAGACAGGAAATCAAATGACCACTTTCAGAAGATTTATGCCTGAAAACTTGGAAGCCCTCCTTACCACAGTCCATACTGCTTCTAATGCAATGGCTCGAAGAGCAGCCCTTCTCTGCATCACCAATGTGCAAAACTGTATCAGAGCCTGCATGCTCAGAAGTTTGTCTTAAAAAATCCTAAAGCTTTTAAGTGTTCTTCCTTGGCCTTCTCATCCTTTGAGTCACATGAAATTTTCTAGATTTTTCATCGGTCACAACAAGCAGAATCTCACTTTTCCATTTAAATGCAAGTGAAATCTTTCTTCAAAATCACTTGACTCCAGAAGTCAGTGACTTAGAATGTAAATATTTGGAAAGACATGATAAAAATTGCAAGACTTGTCAGTAAGTAACACCATCACTACTTAATAAGATTCCTCTGTACATATGAGTACCATCGTTGTCCTACTATTTTATGGTAAATAAGCAGAACTACAGCTGAAAATTAACCTTGATCGTGTAATCCACAAAGAGCCTATTTATCACACCTCATTCCTCTATAGCAGTTTGAAAACTTTAAACTGAGGAGTTTAACCAGTTGCCCATGGGCCAGGTGCAGATCAGGGAATAATTCAATCCTAACTGACCCCAGGGTCTGGGCTTCTGAACAGCCTTCATTATACAAGATACCATTTTGCACCTGGCCAGAAGTGAGCATAACTCTCCATCCAGAGACCCAATTAAAGCTCTATTTAATAGAAAATTAGGACTCGGGTACAGTCTGTTCAAATGAGTAGATGTAAGCTGCCCTAGCCTTTTGGGGCATAATCAGTCTCCAATGTTATACGCCATCCAGCACCAAGCATATTATTTGCAAATATTAACAACCGAATAAAGCTTTAAACAGCAAGGAATCAAGTGATTAGCTATGAAGGGAAACGGGTCTGTCCTCATCAGATGAAGAGCTGTTTCCTGGCTTTTGTCAAAAATTACCTGCTGGTATAAATTCAGGGGTTACACTCCTGATCTCCCAAAATTAAGAGGTACCACATATATTAGGAAAGCCGTGTAACATGAACACCTTCCACTTGCAAAAACTGCTCAGGAAATTACAATCTAATCAGAAGCTCTATAGAAAGTATCCAAAAAGCTAATTAAAAGGCTCCTCCTAGACCAGGCCCATAACCCTGCCATATCCCAACTGCAACATGCACTTCATATTCCAGAAGGCGTCTCCCACATAATGGTTTAGCAACCTACACTGTTGCCAGGAATAGAAAAGTACTTCAGACTTAAGCAATTAAGTTTTTCTGTGCTATATAAGCGGAGAAGAACCACACAAAGAGAATAGCACAGAAAATGAACAGGATGGATTACAGGCATCAGCATTAACAGATAACAGAATAGCTTCTTTCTTTCATTCAATAAATTTGGAGGAATAAAGCTTGTGCTGACAAAGAAAAATGTAGCAAGCGGGACTACAAATAAACTTGCAGTTAGCATTCATTTTGTCACAGTGAGTTAAAAATTGAATTTAAGAATCATATTTTGTAGGAAATTTCTACCTAGGTCATACACTTATCCTACAATTTAGGGTCAACATGAACCTTTAAATTGAATTTTATTTGGAATGGGAGGACAGATAGAGTAAAGGAAGGTCAAGCATGCCACAAAACATTTTAGTTTTGTATTTAAGCATGAGGTAAGCATGGAAAAAAGAGAATGAAGAATAAACTGGGGCTTTTGTGTGTTACTGTGCTTTGTTAAAAAAAAATTCCTTATGTATAGAATAAAAGGTATTAGAATCTAATCAACTGCTCACAGCAGGAATCCCAAAGTACCACTTAGGGTGTGCAGCAGACTGACATATAATCATGGCTGAAACAAAATTACAGCTCACGTCACCACCTCAGTTCTGTTGATCCCTGCTGGAGCTTGAGGGTGGAGGAAGAGGAAGAAGAGGCAGAGGGAAGAAGTCCAGCAGACATCCTCTCATCAAATAAGTGAAACTTAAGAACTAACTGATGTCAACCCAAAGGCTTCGCAAATTCACTGAATCACACAAGGGAAAAGCACAAATTGTCCCACTGCAGGTGATTAACTTCTTGTTCTATTCAACTGGCTGAAAGATACCCTGCTCCCACCCATCCAGTTCTCCAGCTCTTTGTTATATATTTTAGAAAAATAAAAAAGATCGGAGAATTTGTTCTGTAAAACACAAAGAATGGAGCCCCACAGTGGTTTTAACCACTTGTGCAAAGAATAAAGGTACAAATGCCTGGGCATATCCAAATCAACAAAAATCTGCTTGTATTTGCAGCTTCTAAGAACATATTTAACTTTCTTTTCCTTCCACCACAGTCTTTTCAGAACATGCATATATTCGTGGGGAAATAATGTAAGTAAAACATGACTAACTGGGAAAGTTGAGCTAGTTGCGGATTGGCAAACAGGAAGGGAGCCACAGCCTTGCTCTTGACCTGTTCTGCTCTGCTGCTGCTCTTCAAAACAAAGGGGCAGTTCTTGCAGCCATGCAAATCTCACATCTGCTGCATCCTCTGCCGTGATGAGAACCTCCTTTATCCAGCTGGAGTGAATATTCTGAGAAACTTGGGAAGGTGAAAGGAGGGAAGCGCTGTTGGTTGCAACCATCAACGGTAAAAGTATTTTTTATATTTATCTATGCCAGCTTTCTTCCCAGAGGCCAAGGACTTCTATTACCCCATTGATAGCACCCTTTCACCAAGCTTTGCACACAGTCGATAGAAGTGGTTTTGTGGGACAGAGAATATACTGAGAGCTTGAACTTCTCCTTCCCCGTCTCCTTGTAATGTATGAGAAAAACAGATGTTCTCAGCTGTGTACTGAGGAACAGAGCATTTGTGCGTGGCTAAATCAGATGCTGGACTGGGACGGTCAGGTCCTACTTCATCCAAGTAAGTGGCAAGTTTTCAATGTTCCTGAACTCCAAACAACTCTCAGCCTAATATCAAGATTACTGGCTACACTGCAGAGGAGCTGAGCACTCCATTTTTAAAAAATAACAACTAAAGGCATACAAAACAGAGCAGACAGCTGCTCCCCGGCTTTGTGAATTTCAGCTAAGGCTCTGTAACGAGCTCTCCAAAAGCCTGTCCCTGAACCAAGTACGAGTCTACTGAGACCTTCTGAAGACAGCGTCCTACACGTGTACTCAGTGCCTAACACAGATGCCAGAGATGGAAAAGACTTTTTGGGATACTGTAGTATTGATTAATAAACTATTCATAAACAACAGTAGTAAGATGACAATCAATAACCAAATGAGCATGTTCATTCTATATCGGAAGTGAAAAGGACAATAAGGATGGAAACAACATTCTTTAAAAAACTCTTTTTAAGAGAGACATTCTTTTCACTTCAGGTAAACATCTTGTCTTTCTGAAAACTGCAGGATTATAAGATCCATCTTCCCAACAGCCCAGAGCTGAAGGCACTCACTTATAATGTGGGAAAAACAGCCTCATACTGACAGACTACTCGGGTCACTGTTTTTCCATTGTTACACTGGCACTAAGTTTATACAGAAGCAACAGAAAAAAAATAATTAATGCATTTTCAGCAGCTCAGGGTAGGTTAATAAGGACAACATTCAGCAAAACAGAGTCAATATTTGCCAGGGGCTATCACTCAGCTAAGCCATGTCTCGAATCAAGGGAAAAGCTGTTCTATCCCAGATAATGGTCCCAGCTGAGGAATGCCTCAAATTATTAACTCCTTAATGGTATGAAGAGGGAAGCAAAAATTTCCACAAAACAAAAGCTTGGATTAACCTCACTTCATTTAATATTTCTCCAATTTAGATATATCTGATGGTAAGATATATAATTAGATATAGTTAGCCCAGTAGCCTCCCTGTATATTCTGTGCAGAGAAAGAACAATTTAATTGGACAATTATTGGGGGACTGGTTTAGGTCCTTCCCTTGAAATGAGTCATACCTGGAAGCACCGAACCTGAACACAGGCAGGTCAGACCCAGGCATCTCCTACTGCAGGCACCCAAATGCCTCTTCCAGTGTAGACATGTGATTCCCACTCAAAACAGCTGAGCATATACTGTGGCAAATCCAATTTCATGCTAGGATGCTGCTATGATATACAATTAATATCTGCCATAAGAAAAGTGGTGAAATAAAAAGGAGACAAAAATGCCCCATCTCTCATGCTACACCCTTTTTGGGAGGCTCTTGAAAGAAGTTATTTTCTCCTAAAACATGTTGGTCAGAAGGCAGTCCCAAGGTGTTGTTCACCAAATGAGTAACAATTTTCATTATTAGGGCATTCATAGTCAACATGTTTCATACTCATCATTACCTTTCTTTTTTTTTTAAATTATTATCGACTTTTCTTTTATGGCAAAGCTTGGGAGTGACAGATGATCCATCAGCTTATCTGCTGATTTTTAATGACAGCACTTTGCATTCATTATTCCCTACTTAAATCACTCTTTTAAAAAGAGGAATAACTTATTTCTTCCCCTTGTCACTAGAGAAATTAAATGGTAAACCATTAAGAAGAGAACTTGTCTAACAGAAAGATATACTGGTCACAGATACAGAAAACCAGAATGGACAAAAATTGCCTAAGAGGGAGAGTGCAAACAGTAACCCCTATCTCTGAATACCTCCACTATCCACTCACTGCTGAGGTCAATAACTTCTGGAGTTAAATCTCTGCACTGAAAACTCCCAAGAGAAAAGGCCAAATAATTCTTTTTGACTGTGCAACGCTGAGCACTCCCTTGGCTGAAGAGCTGAAATGTGTTAAGCGTGTGGGTGATGCAAGGCAGCCACCTCCCTGGCTGCCAGTAACAGGGACATTTCCCTGCGGGAGCCTGGCTATCTCAGTCTCACCCCAGCAGTTGCTGGAGCACCGTGAATTAGGGTATCGGAGTGAGCGTAACACTGTCAACCCCCCTGTTGCACACCAGCCTAATGCAATCTCGGGCACGCATCAGGGAGGATCTGCATTTGCCTGTCCCTGGCTCAGGGCTGCTGACAGTCCAGGCACAGGCTAAGAACCAAAAATTGCAGCACCCAGACGACACCTGCAGAAGAGCGCTTCCCAACAGCAAAGCTCTTCGTGAGACTCATTCAGTGCCATGTCTTTCCAAGCTCTTGAGCCCAGCAAGTGCAAGAACTTCTGAAGACTCAAACTGGTTCATTAATTATACCAATATAAAAAAGGAATTTTTGCAAGATCAAGCTATTGGCAGTTGGTTTTAAGGAAAGCTTTTTTGCTAAAGGTTTAGCAATTTGCCTTAATGACTGCAATATTTCACAGCAAGCCCCTTAACAAGTATCCTGGGAAAATCTACATAGACCAAATTGTGTAGAAAGAACAAACACAGTTAGCTTTCAAGGACCTGTGTGCAAGTTCCCAAAGGCAATATGTGCAAGTTTATAATGAAATGGTGTCCTACATTTTCAGCCAGGTGACAAAGGGGACATAACTCTTCTATTACAGGTGCTGTAAACAGTCCTGACGCAAGCAGTTCTGTCCAACAGGGAAGCTACTGTGGTCAAATGTGCTCCCCAGTAATTTGCCTCTTGCCACTGAGCTTTCCCTAATTACCAGTGCTCCCAGAAAGGTCTGCTTTATCTCTGGCCTTTCTGTACTGGCACCAGCTGCCCTCTGCAGTGGTTTAACCTCTACACAGTTATCCTTTGGATACCCCAAAGGACCAGGGATGCTTCAAAAGCGCCCAAGTCTCAGTTTACAGATTCATGACACATAAATGAATGCACGAAGTCTCTTAGCTTAACTGCAACTTAATGTTCTTCTCAGGGAAACAGTGAGGTTTAAAAGAAAACAAAAATCACATGCTGACACTGACACTATCAGCTAATTTTTACTTTTTCATTTTAAAAGAGTTTATAACTTTCTAACTTATAAACACAGGTGAGGAAAAACAATGGCAAAATGAGTGAAAAATTCTAACTAAAGCAAAACCTAATTTATGCAAAGTTCATGCTGGGATGTTTTATAATGTATTTGGCACAGAGGATTCAAATAAATCAAAGTAACAAACTTAATATTTGCCTATCTAGCAACAGCACATTCTAACAATAAAATTAGTTTAAATTTTGGCTAAATGCCTAATAAATGAGTTGTTAGTTTTTGTACTTTAATGCACTGGTGCACTGGCTGTTAAGCAACCAAGTCAACACACCTCAGATGGAATTCAGATGTGTGCACTAGGTTCTGCTACAAGTCAAACTCATAAATTGGTAAAGGTGGGAATTAGACATACCTCAAATACCAGCTCCCCAATTTCACATTCATTCAATAATCTTTTTCAGACCTATTATATCAAAGAACAATCCAATTACGGTACTTAAATATGTGTACAGTTGCCAAAAATAAATTCCTTAGCAACACTTCCAGTATATTCAGAAACGTTTCTGTGCTACAGAATATTTCAGTTTCTGATTTCCACAACATTTTCAGGTGTGACACACTAATGTTTCTCATTATATATAACACGGCTTACCATCAAGTCTTACATTTTCCACATCTTGCTGCCTCTAATTGCTGACTCTGAGTATCTCCTTTATCATTATACCTGCCATCAACAGAACCAAGGTAGGTACTTAAAACCAAGTACGTATTTAAGTGGAAACCTACATAAGGGTGCTCTTCTGAATCTAGACAAGTTTGCCAAAAGAAGAGGTTTTTTTAAGTGGGACTGTATGAGTAAGTACAGTGTTTATAGAAGAATCTGGTAACGCTTCTGTGGCATAACGGTTTTGACCATGCCTTCTCCCTTCCTCTGTAATGTCCATAAGGCTTATTGCAGCTCTCCCATCAGTAAGGTGATGTTAGGTATCTGAAGGTGCTGCACGGACACCTGAATACGTTTAGACCCTGTATTTATAAGATGAATTGCAACTAAGAATTGTGTTTCCTGGATATTCAGATCATCGCACACCTAAAAAAAAGGCTTCTTCAAGTCTAACTTATCAAGGGAAAAAAAAAAAAGGTGACAATTATAAAACAAACCATAAAAATCCAACGTACATTTGCTTTTGTTCCTTGAGTCAGAACATCTGTTATGAGAGTGATGAGTTCAGCAGCCATGCTTACTTGGGCTTTATCACTCAGTCTTAAGTTATCAATTAAGTACAGCTGGAATGTGCATATGTATCTCTGTAAAGTTTCAGAAATTTTCCAGAATTGTACAGATTTTTGTCATGGACCTCCTGTGGTAACTCATGTACAATCACCAACATGACCATTAAAAAATACCGCCTGGGAAATAACACACAGGAAACCAGTACAGACTCAGAGAAGCCCATTGACTCTTGAATATGTCATCACTCCCTTTGGCATCCAATATGGAAAAAGCATGCAAGCACCAATGGATGAATAACTATTTGAACAGTCATTCACTCATCAGCATGCATTGGAAATTTGCTCCCAGCCTCCCTGCTATATTCTTGCAGTCTAATTATGCAGACTACCCTACCCTGAAATTAAACTTTCCCAACTGTTACATCAATATTAAGATTCACATCTAGGAATGATATACCCCAAATGAAGCTAATTAGGTCAAATTAAAAAATTAGACTCATTTCAGAATGATTGGGCTCATCTTTCAAAAGAAATGTCACTCAGAATGGGCTTTGGATCAGGTTCTGTGGACCACAGTTGCGAAGAATTTACTGAAGCCATGTCTTTGCATGTTCATTGCTGCATCAAGGAAGAGGGCAAAGGATCAGGCAGTTTCACTGATATTTTTTTTTTAACACATATACTTTTTTCTCTTTATTCCCACATTATATACAAAAGCAAAGTCAGGTATTAAGAAATGGCTTCCATTTTCCTTATACCACCTAAACAGCCAATACAGAAAAAGGAAATCAAAACTGCAAGGGCTTAAAAGATAAGCTACAAATGTGCCTGTCAAACCACTTCTAGAAGTGGGAATATTATTTCTGGAAGAAAGTGTTCAGCCACAAATACAACTGGCAAACAACTGCCTGATCTATCAAGCAAGTTGAGCAGACCAAGCAATCAGAATTGGGTTTTTGAGTCCAAGATCAAAACTGGGCACGAACGTGACCAGTTGGTCAAACCTGTATGTTCCTCTCATGACAAATCTGCTATTTGTAATAATTTTTTTCTCATTGCTGCCAAAAAAAAAAGTAGAGGATGGGATGCAAGGGACTTGCTCCTTTTCAGCACACATCTTTTGACACCCAGTGAATTTTCTCTTTTCCTCAGTCTGAGTCTTCTAATTCCTCAGGCCTTTGCTCACCAAGATACACATAGCCCAAGTCTGAAGCTTTTCATGTAACATCATACCTACCCTGTACAAAAGCAGCTTGTAATCAGAGGCTATTCTACCTAGCAGGGTAGGCAGAATTATTTTTTGAAGCATAACCAAACCTTCTAAGCAAGATGCAAGTTTCAGAAGATTAAAAAATGCATATTTTTCCCTTTCACTATCTCCCAATTAAATAAACGTCGTCAGAAGAAATCTTCTACACCTATCTCTGGATTTACACACAGTTTTCTACTAGTTTGGCAAATTAAGAGGTCTTTATCAATCATTCATTTTCTAAGTAATTTTCATGCCTATGTTTCATAGAATCATGGAATAGTTAAAGTTGGAAGGGACCTTAAAGATCATCCAGTTCCAATCCCTGCCACGGGCAGGGACACCTCCCACAGGTGCAGGTTGCTCAAAGCCCCATCCAGCCTGGCCTTGAACACCTCCAGGGATGGGGCATTTTTGTATTATATCATCTTACTCCATTGAAGATATGTGAATACTCCTGAATTCTTCCAACAAGGCATTCTTCATGTTACAAATTTTCAAGAGAACTGTAAAGTTGCTCTGTTGGGGTTCCCTGCTGCACTGCACAACAGGTTTTTCCAACTACTAAAAGTATATTTGTTCAAAAAATACATCCTTGGGTCATAATAAAGGTAGCATACCAGCACAGCAAGGGTGGAATAAGAAGAGCCACTAAGTCATTACCTTCTTGAACTAGTGAACTGTGACAACGAAGCAATTATCTGGACTACCAGTCAGTAAGCCCTCTGACCCATCTCTACTGGAGTCTCTACCAGAGCAGGCCTGAACCTAACTAAGAAAGAGGAAGAAACAGTCACCCAATAAAGCTGGCTGGACAGGAGAGAATTCATGCAGGTACCAGGTTATTAGGCTCCCAACAGGAGATGGACAGACAATTTCATTGTTCTTGGCCTTGAATGAAATCAATCAATAAATAAAAAAATTAAAGGCAAGAGAAAAAATATATCTCTCCAGAAACAATACTTTCCTATTTGATCCTAGAACGGCAGTTTTCTACAATAAGTTGTCACTCATATCACTGCTAATTTGTCTATTATTTTTTATGCCCTCTTGAAGGTACTGTCAGGTGTCAGTACTTTTATCTTACAGAAACATTTTCGAGCAGGCTTGGGTTCTTTTATATAGAAAAGCATACAGGTAAAGAATAAAGGTTAGTTAAAATTCTTATAACTCAGGTTTTCTTTGTTACCCTATTGAGTCATTTATGTTTGAAAATATGTGTGGATGCTTCTCACTGGAACCGTCTTTACACAAAGCAGAACAGACTCCATCACTCATAATAGAGGTCACAACCTTAAAACTGGCGCATTAAAGATAAAATCCTTTTCATCAAGGGCTCAAGAGACAGTGCTGCCTTGGGGTCTCTCCAAAGGCCAGAGAACAAACTCCTGCAGGATCTGTAGGCCATGCACACTCTACAGCCAAAGCACATTTCTTTGTCCATGACACCTCTGACCTAAGGAAAGCAGCAAGTGCATAAGAATAGGAGGGAAACACTCAAGCCAGTACACTGCACTACATGGTCTATGACTTCTTCCCACACCTTAAGCTCCTCTATTTTTTAATTCAAAATCCTCCTTTTCAAAGTAGCTGAAATATGGCTTCAGAGAAGCACGGCTTTCACAGTGGAAAGAGGCCCTAAGGAAGTCTGACTACTTCAACTACATCAGATCAGCCTTGCGGGGGGTGAGAGCCATCAGCTTTCCCTTCCCCATCAACCCAGCTTTTTTTCCCCTCAGCTCTTCCCTATTCTTTCCAGTCAGCTTTACACATCTCCTCGTGTTTCTTTCCTCCCTCTGCTCCTCTTACTCATTCACTTTAGTACTATGTGAACTTAATGGCACCCAGCCCACTGCCTTTGCATGGGCCTAAAATAAGATAGAGGCTTACAGGCTGTCTCTCTGTGCCAGTTACTGCTCTGGTGTGTAAAGCACCACATGCAATTGATCTTCTGTCAGCCAACTGTTGTTGCTAATGGCATTTTACATGCTCAGTGTCCTGGGGCCAGGCAAGTTCCTTTGGCAATAAACACATCAGTAAGTGTTTTGCTGCACGTCCCGATGCCTTCCCCGGTGTGGTTAACAGCACACTGCTGTGGGCTATGGCAGACTGCACACACACACCCATCTTTATAGGCCCATCTATATAGGCTTATTTATCTTACAGAAGCAACCAAACTCCTTGTTGTAGTTTCAGCATGCCCTGTGCTGGACTGACCAGGAGCACAGAGCCAAACTGCATCCCCGGGAAGGCCAAGTCAGAGCAGTAAATCAGCTCAACCAGCCAGGACCGCAGCAGGTTCTGTTCTGGAGCCAGTGAATCTCTGCACCAACACTGCCATCTCTTTAGGGCATACAAGCTTGGAGGTGACATGGGACCCAAGTATGGCATTCTGGAGTGGGGTGGGGAGTAGCAGGGGTGGTGTGGAATTCCGTGGAGAAACACCTACAGAGAGCTGCTCAAACCTGGCAGAGGCAGTGCCAACTACAGCCAGGAAACCTCATGGAACGCAGGGGGCTTCCAGGTAGAGTCTTTGCTTACTGCTCTCGGCAAAGGGGAACTGGAATATGGAGTGGGGAAAATGGTATTTCCCACAATAAAGAGATGAGAGTCTCAAGGCTGTTTGTCAGAGTGAGGAGGGAGAGAACAGAACCTCGGCTCTTATTTTCAAGATGTACCCACAGCTTTAAAAACAAAACTAAATAATAAAACATATTTGCTTAGTTGATCATGAGCTCCAATAACATATATTTACTTTATATAAATATATGCACATATCTTAACTGGCAGCCAAATCTACATCTTTTGAGTGATATTTCTGTTCCAAAGGGTATTCCCAACCACAGAAAAATGAGTGAATTTTTTAAAAATGGGATTGCATTCCTATAAATATATGAAATAACTTTTCCTGATTTAAAGATATACATATGCACACACCACAATTATTATTTTATAAAGTCATTTAAATTATTTGAATTCTGTGAACATCTCTTAAAACGGTAAAGAAATGGAATGATCATTATAGAATCTTAATTCTTTATTCAGGTTTAAAGATAGATGATGTCAAATGCCAGGTAGCTGCGCTGGTCTGCATCAATTAAAAAAATATAAATTTCCAGGCAACAGAATACTTCTGAGGACACTTGAAAAAAAAAATCCCTCTGAAGATTTCACCCTCCCTACTTTTGCATTCTGAGTCTCCCTCATGCAAGTTTAATTTATGCAGTGATGGATATCCTGAGAGATGGAAGCTGTATTATAGACATGGAGACAAAATGATCCCTAAGTTAGAAGAACCAGTTTGGTCTCAATAACACTATAGTCAGCATTGCGGGTAAAATCAATTTCATTAACTTTGCTCGTTAGCAGAAATATAACCTTTCTGATTAAATGACTAGTTTGTCAGAGAGTCAGTCTCTCCTCACCTGGGTAATAATCCAATACAACGGCATGACAGTTTTCCTGAGGAAGGAAAATGATCTCTTCATATACTCCTTTCTGCAACTCCCTGGCCCAAGTTTCTGTGTTTGTGCCAGCTCATCTTTCCCAAATCAAAGGCCAGGTCACATTAAGTTTTTGCTCTTCAGCTTTCCAGCAAGGGAACACAGAGCACCCTGAAATACGTCATATTGTGGGGTCTGTCAAACGAGACCATGGAGACTCAGCTCCTGTTCACCAATTATCTGAAATATCCTAATCCTATAAAACGCTAAATCACTCTAGCAAAGTTTCTGAAATCCCATTTCTCTGTTCAGCGTGGAGTTATAAGGTACCATAGCTTGCCAAAGACTGACCACACTTTCAGGGCACCTTTTCAAGCCCTCTTGCCATAGTCCCACTGCAGCCTAATTTGTGGCACGTTCCTGAGATTCTTCCAGAAAATTCTAAGGTACAAAGGACAGAAGAATTGCAAGACACAATCCATCTTTTGGCAAATACAGCAGAAAGAGTCGGCAGAGTCTGTACAAAAACAAGATTGGTTTTCCAGAAACCATGAAGGATTCGTGTCTGGTGGACTCCCAAACTTTGCCATTGTATTTCAAAAGCATTTTTTGCAATAATTCAACATATAGTTCTAACACAACAGAGTAAGATCCCAGTCCTTCACAAATGCAGCTATTCTGCATGGGAGGCTGAAAGCACTCAATTTTTATCTAAGCCCACCAGCCCTGACTTCCTCTACTCCTCACAAGATACACTCTGCTCTCAGTGCAGAAATCCACAAAGCGGTGGGTCCCAGCTGCAGGCATAATGCAAGGGAGTATTTGTGCTGGAAGCAGAAACTGCCTTTTTGAAGCAAAGCACATTGCTGCCTCAACTAACCCTACCAAAACGAGATTCAGAGTTCTGTCCCAAGGAGAGAATACAAGGGAGAATAAATGAGGTGACAACAATCAATCTCCTCGCTCAATGAGCTACCAAAAGTGTCCTTTGAGATGGCAGCAATAAGGGCAAAGCAGGGCTCCACAGATATCAGACTTGATGTGTGCATATATACGCGCATATGTGTGTGTATTTAAAATAAATCTCTTCTTTTCATGCTCTTTGTTCAACTACATTATCAAAAAGAGGTTTTAAATACAAGCTTATGGGACTACTAAAGAGGTGAATTTATGAATGTATTCCTAACAAAACACACTCTGGAAAGCTTTAATCTATGAATTGTGACAACCTTGGACAAAATGGATTTTTAATAGAATATAATGTAAACTGCCTGAAACATTGTGATAAGGATTTTTTTTTAAAGTAATGCACAGACAAGGCATGATGCACTCTGCATGAAAGGAGGAAAGGTCTTAATTTAAAGCATTTTAATGAACACTCAATTTGCGTAGGGAAATGTGAGAAATGGAGATGAAAAACTCACGATAACGATAACGCTGCAGAGGGGAGAAGGAGAAAGATTAGAAAAGTAAGCAAATTTGAAAAGGCTCCAGCCGATAATGCTGTCTAAAAGGAATGCAGACTGGATTACGAACATGTCACAGTCCAAAGCCACTGTTCTCCTTGCAGGCAGTGTCTGTCGGTGGCTCTTATCAGAGTTGCACACTGGGGAAGAAAGAGCAACCGAAGTGCAAAGCAGTGGAGAACAGACCTCTCTCCGAGCTAAGGGCATCAAGGAGAGTCAGAGATTTCAGCAAATGCAGCTGGGACCTGCTGGAGTTTCTCACTTTCACCAAACCTCCCGGAGCTGTGCCAGCCCAGTCAGCTTCTAGCGCTGTGGGGCTTTCTGTCCCCTCCCAAAGCCCAGGGGAGGTTACAAAACCACAGCACACCCAGCGATCTCCTCCTCGGAGAAAACTAGCTGAGCTCAGGGGCTTAGTCCCAGCTCACCCACTTCACTACTACCAGCGGAATGCCAGGAAAGTCAGCAGAACTGAAATTACTTCCAGAGAGAAAAAACTCTCCCCCCCAGGGTAGCTACAATTATGTTTACTAGTAGCTTCTGCTCTGCAATGAAAGAGATTGATCCTGCACTCTCATTCATACACAAACTGCCTTTAATGAAGCTCCTTGAATTAATAAAAAGCAAGAACAGATGAATCGGGTCTAGTGACAGTTTTGCCATATCGACCTTTAATGAAGTAAGTTCAGGTCTCTGCTCATTTACGTGAAGCAGTAGAACCCCCACGTAAAGACTTCACATTCTTCAAAAGAAACATTATGACCAAAAGGACAAATTAAAGGAAAGATCAAAGTTAAATATTTACTTTAAGCACTACAATATTTGCAAATCTGGAAATTATCTTTCAAGCAGTTTCTATTTGCATACTTTAATTAATCCAAAAATATTAAACTAATCTCACAAAGGAAAGGGTCAAAGTATTAATTAACTTGAGATTCGTTGCTTTTGTGCAATTTAACAGTTCAACACAAAGCAAAAATCAGTTTTAATAAAAACTAACTTACTGTGACAGGTATAATTTCATGGATTAGTGAAACCACGTACAAGGCAATAAGTTCCGGCATTCATCCTATTTTTTGTCTAACTTTAAAAATAGTTGTTTCATTTCAATAGAGAGATTCCTCTGTAACACAAAATGAAGTTAAGTTTTCCTTTAACCTCAGCATTTCACTTTCAAATGGATGGCTTTCCACCTTGTTCTGAATGGAACAGAGGTCACCGTTGTTTCAGCAAAAACCCTGACTGCAAGGTTCAGCAGAGAGCAGACACTGCACGACCCCCCAGATCAGCCACCTGAGCTAATTCAGGTCGAGATTTCCCTGCTGGAGTCATTGTGTGTCATCGTGCAGCTCCAGAGCAAGCGCAGAGGTCCCTCTCTGAGCCACTGTTGCTGCTGGCCGAGCTCTCCCCACACCAAAGGGACTCACTGGCTTCTTCAGCAGCTTTTAGAGGAGCTAGGAAATCTCGTCCAAAGACAAAGGATTTGGAGAAAAAGCATACAGTGCCAAATCCGTCTGTCAGAACTCTGCTTTATCAGTACAATAGCCCATGAAACCCCAGCAAAATAATGATGGAAGGTGGTTGGAGTTTCCTACATCGCAACCTCAGAACTGCAATTTTGACAAATGTGCTTAGGAAACAAGAGGGGACTCCCCTCGCCTCCTTTTGGTTTTTTTTAAATGGGAAGCAATTGCATGAAACAGCTAATGAACTGAAAGGTTTGCCTGGCATTTCATGCCAGAAAGCTCTGCAGCACTTGACTTGACTTAACAGAGACACGGAGCGGGGAATCACCTCCCCTCACTTCCCGCATTTCCAATGCAAATCTCTGCGTCCCACTCAGTCGCCTCCACTCTGCCGCTTTACTGGAGAGAAACAGGCACTTTTTGCTCGGCCTGTTTTAACACATCCAAAAGGACTCTCACCCTAACAGTGCCTATTTATCCCAGTTGCTAAAAAACAAACCTATGGATAAATAGCTTTCACCTCAACACTGGTATGACAGGTACACAGAATCAGATGGGATTCGTTTATTCCTCAAACACAGTTACAGAAACTAAACAGAGTAGAAACTCTTTTTGCACTCCAAACCCCTAGCAACAGTCTCCCTATGTCTAAATAATTACTAACAACCATTCTTCTCCTTGCAGCAGCTTTCAGAAAAAAAAGATGGATGCAAAAGACTCCTCAAATAAAAATTCTGACATAAACTTTTGTGATTTCCTAATTATGATACAATTTCAAGCTAAATTTACATACAGTGTACTGTAAGTGTAGAGAAACTGCACCATAATGGAGAGAAATTGCTTGTATTGTAAAATACATATTTCTGACTAACAATGTAAATTTCTCATTCCCTTTGATATAGCTTATGGGAACATTACCATAACAAACACACAGCATTGATGAGACAGTTCATAGACACTCATAGGTGTTTTGCAGCAATAAAGAATAACACTTAATAGCTGTTACTTTCATGGCTTTTCAAATAAAGAAGACAGCATTGTCGTATATTGCTCTCACTTATTCTTCATGTTTCGCTATTTTAATCCTTTTTTTTTTCCATTGGGTCTTTGGCAACAGGAATTCTTCTGCCGCCCTGAAGGTGCATGAAAAGCAAATGTGAGCCTGGACTAGTTGGCTGCCTCCAGTTTAATTAAATCATCTACTTACAAAACTCAGAAGTGAAACAAAAGGAAAAAAAGCTCTCGTCAGATCACCCACCGCTTTCCCAAGGAGGCTGAGAAGAAAAAAATACAGCTAGTAAAAGAGCAATATGACCCATTAAAGAAGCTACTGTATGTCTCTCAGCATTTTAGCATGAGTTGATGTACAACAGCATTTGGTGGCTTACCTGGTCTCTGCACTGGGGTCGTTGTGCATACATGTGACAGTGGCAGTGGACCTTGCGCTGTCTGTCTCTTCTTGGACCCCCCACTGGTCTGCATCACTGACTCTGATGTCCATGATCTTCACACCCGGGGCTGTCCTAATTCTGTTGGGGAACAACAGGTATTGCTTTAGTTACAGATCCCCTGCAAATAGATCCAGAGAGATAAACAAGGAAGATGGAAGAGGAAATATTCCCTCTTCCATTAGTAACAGACAGATACATTGCAACTGTAAGTCACTGGGCTTTAAAAATATAAACCAGGTCCAATCATTGTAAAGAGATGAAGTATGAGTTTCATTATGTGCAAAGCCAGTTAATTTTCAGCTTGAACAATGTGGAGAGAATAAGAATGCTTTCTGCTTCAGTGGCACCAGTTTGATACAAACGAAACAGATGAGACTAAGCCTAAATTGATTTAATTTGTTGTGTCTGTCCTGCAGTTTGAGATGGAGAATCAGAGCACTGTGATATAAAATACATTCTCCTGTTTGCAAACCTTTGGGAGCAAGGTGCCTTTTAATATTAGAATGATCTGCATGGAAGAAATATGTTCACTGCTGAAAGACCACAATGCAGGACGGAGAGAGAAGGTAGAAGTTATCCTAGACCCAGGACTGAGGGATGAAAATAATTATGCCACTGTACTGGGATCTATCAAACTGGGTATGTCAAACTCTTGCTGCTGAAAATAATATGATGCTGACATGGAAAACCTTGATTTCCTAAGCATGGCTAGAGTCTCAAAGCAGTTCAGTAGTTGGTAAATGTCACTGTTCTCTGGCTTTAAAAAAATCTGCTAAAAAATACGTCCATGCTCCAACGGGGCTTGGTGTTAGGAACAGATTGCCAAGGAATGGGAAACAAACTGCTTTTAATAGCAGGGACTTCATTTGTGCAGCTTGACTCCTAAAACAAGCCTGGGATTTCAACAGGAGTGCTGCAAATATGCCTGGAGAACAATTAGGCAGAAAGCAACTGCTGTAGCGCCACGTTCACCACTACTGTGACTTAATTAATTAAAAGCAAAGCCAAGAGGGACCTCTTAGTTGTATGGTGGAATGAAACAGCACTGCTGAGACTTGAAGCGTTACTTAACAGTGAATGGTGATGGATTTGCCCCGATGCCTCATGGCCTCGTGGTGCTTATGTTACACTATTAAGAATTTCCTTTAAGTTCATGGGTTTGGATCAAAGTAACTTCAAGACTCAATGGGTGGTCTTTTCATCTGAGAATGAATTAATTCATCCTGCTTTTATGATATCCTTATTTTTGCCTTTAAGGCTTTACTGACTTGATGGACTAAACTCATGCCTGCCATAACCAACTTAAAAAATGTTTCCTGTTAGGAGAGAATTTCACTTGCTATTTTTCTAATTGTCTCCATGTTTCTCCACAGACATTCATATCTCCAAACAACATGCCTCAAAGCCTATGTGCCCCTTTCCTATCATCTCCACTTCTTTTTTTCAGAGGAACGTTCATTTATTCTGCAGTAATTACATGGCCCCAAATCATTCCCGCAAGACACCTACATGGCTTCATTTCAGACTGACTTGTAATTCACATGAGATAGAGAATTAGGCCTTCAGCAACGGATTCAGTATTTTTTTTTCTTTAGACTTAGTCAACCACTCTTGAAAAAAATCATTAGGGCCTGATGGGAAAAAAAAAAAAAAAAAAGGCAGACCCAACCAACACTCTTTGCCAGCCAAAAAAATATTTTTTTTTTTTCCCACAAATTCACCTCCCCACCACCCCCTCAACTTCCCGTGTTTTTTCTTGACTACATGTCTGGAAACCTCTAACCTGATTTTCCACCCAAGTCAATGCCCTAATTAATTAAAGACTAATTGAAGGGCAGGAAATGATGGGCAGGGAGAGGGGGGAATAAGGGCAGGACAGCTGGATTTCACCCATGATTTCAGGATTCATCAGCCTTTTTCCATCTGTCAGAAGCTTGCTATGTCCTCCTACACAGCTTTTGCACTACGGATATCTTCACATTGCAGCATCTACTTTTTTCTACACGGATCCAAATCTAGCATGTTGGTTTACCCCATCAAAGATGAAAAGGAACATGGCACAATTCCCTGCCACACCTGAGCAGCCTTTAGCCATGCAGGAACCCTGTGCAGCTCCCTCTTTGTGGAAGCTGAAGCTGCTGCTCCTCTTTACCCCCATCACTGGTCCCCACACAGCATCAGGGTAAGGTTGCAAGAACCCCAAATACCCACATCTACATACACATCTGGCTGTTCCAACCTCTCCAGACATTCTGCACCCCACACACTGGCACCTCTCTTGGGCCAACCCCTCAGCCACGTCTGCCTCCCTCAGCCAGGGAGCTTTACTGCTTCTTCTCTTGTGCCTGAGTACAGCTACAGGATGCTCTCTGCTTGTCTGGACAGCAGATGAGACTCTCCCGATGCCTGTCCTGTTGGCTCACCATTTTGCTTCTCCTTCAGGGCACTGTCCCTTAACGGGAGGCCTTCTGGTTTTTGGCAACACTGTCTTGTTGAGGGTGCTTACAGCTTTTGCTTGCTGCATATCCACTGCCTTGCTGGGTTAGCACTGAGTGAACATCACACACTCTGCTCCCCAGCTACATTTTCCAAAAACGTCTCGGAAAGCTGCATTTTAGGAAAATTTCCAGTCTAATCCCCTGCAATGCATCTGCTCCGGTGGGCTGAGACAAGATGTCATTTTGCATTTTTGGATATCAGTAGAGCCAGAAAGGTTGAAAAAAGGAAAAAAACTGAATTCAGCTTCTCACTTAGGAAAAGTCAAGAAATTCAAATTAAACCAGCCTACATATGGGAGGTTTGAGCTTACTATTCTTCAGATAAGTGATTCATATCTTTAAATCTGCCCCCAAACTCCACAGGCACAAAAATTGTTGTAAAGTGTTGGGGACTGAGGCTTTGAAAAAGAATACGAAATCGCTATCAGAGCTAACTTTAACTGGTGAAAGGATGGTGAATGGCTAGTGTGTGAGCCCAGCAGCATGGCTTCTTGCCCTGCTCTGTGCCAGGCTTCAATTATAAGCTTGGGTGGATCATTTAATTTTCTTATCCCGCCCTTCCCCACATAAAAAATACTGGAAAGGGATGCTCTTCCAACTCCAAGGGAGCTGTAAGGATAAACAGAATTACTCAAGAAAAATCTGATGTCCTTTAAATTTACCACCTGACAAAAATTCTGCCATCTCTGGGTTTGAAAACGTGGAAATTATCTACTGAAGTATTTCACAGAAGCATTACCCAAGAAGTAACTGTTACCATTAAGATGGCCTTATTCCTTTTTTATAAAGATATTTGTGAAACTATAAGGAAAAAAGGAACAAAACATGATGCCAATCGGAAATTTGGCAAAATTGACATTTCATTTCCATTAAATACTTATTTTCTGAGAGGCAGAATTTTCAGACAGAAATCTGTCCCGTTAAAAAGCACGTTACCACCTTTAAAACATTACAACTTATGTGGCATTTTGGTAACAATTAGCAGAGAATACTGTGAGAATACAAAGAGGCAGGAATACAGAAGGAGCTCACTGGAAGTTAGCCTGCAACAGGGCCCCCCATTACCGCCTACACCCACACCCTGTATGTATGAGGTGATCACTGTTTATTCACGATACTCTCTTCTTTGTGGGTGGAGGAGATCCAACAGAAATGAGACATCCCCCAAGCATTACCTTTCATGACACTTGTGCCCGTAAGATCTTAAGAAGAGGTATGGGCGGGAGAAGTATCAAAGCTATTCAGAACAGGGAATCAATGAAACAATTGCTTCATGAGTGAATTTAGCCCTCTTCTCCAGCTATAAATGCAGAATAAACTGCTTTCAATTTAAACTGCAGAATACATTTGGTATCCCTGGTGGTGGTGTTTTCCTGAGCAGAGTGTCCTCCATTTACTGTAGAATATAAAGATGGAAACATGATAGACTGAATGGAGCAGGCAAGCAGAAGTGTCCCCAGCCTGCCAACTTGGAACACCAAATAACTATTTTAAAATGCAATCCCAGCCTTAAATGTATGCGACCCCATGAATTTGGCTGCTCTAAACCTCTTCTTTCAGTTATTACAACAGAAGGAAAGGAGAAGGTACAAGTAATCACCAGGGCTGGAAAGTAACTTAAGGGCTGCAAGAGGGATTTAAACAGCCGAGCACTTAGCGAAAGCGGGGCAGGGACTTCCACTGCCTCCCAGTCAATTAACTGCAAAATCTGAAAGGTAAATGCTCACTTGCAATACACCCCCAGCAACACTCCCGGCAGCAGTAATTGGGAAGTAAAATCCTGGCAAAAGGAACTTTAAAATAGAAACAGAAGGAAAAGATATTTAGGAAATAAAACAGGAATGTGCTCACAGCAGATGGAAAATGTTCAAAATAATGAGGGAAAAAGACTTTTTCAGAGCTATTTTAGAAATCCTCTTATCTCTCTTCCCCCCCTTCCCCCCCCCCCTTAAGTGAGAAAACATGATCTGAGCTAAATTCACTCTCAATGACGTACTAATAATAACAGTTATGATAACGAATTTCATTTGTAATTTGCAACCGTTTCTATATTCAGCCCCTCAACATGCATGTTTAGTCCAATTAAAAATAAAATCATTATCCTTCCCCTACAGGAAATCCAAGCTGTAGGCCAGTTTATTTAACTTGCCTAAAATTATAGTGCCTCTGCAGAGCCAAAATGAGGGTTGCTAGATCCTGATTCCCAGGCTTACACTTCGGCTAGACACCCCTACCCATCTTGAAGACCTTGCCAGAGCAGAGCCGGGTAATTCCAAGCCCTCACAGAGCATTTTACATATTTGAAGAAGTGCACAAACAGCAAGCAATTAGTTCTGAACGAGGTCCCCAGGGAGTTTCTAGTTAAAATACATGTGTTTTAAGATACATTAAGCCAAGCACTATAAATTAAAATAATCACTGAATTCAGACATAACACCTGGGGACTTTGGGGTGTGGGCGAGATGGGTAGCGTTTCAATATAGGAGGGATAGAAGAATCCCTGTGTAGGAGGAAGCAAGCAGAGTTTGCTGCGAGACATAAGGAGAAGAGTGTATGTGATGCTTAGTTGCCACATCCAAGTGTATTCCATGGCATCTGGAAAGGAGCTACAGTCAGGAGCTCATTGGTGTGAGCTTATAGAAGACAAACCATTTGGGAAGCTCTAGTATAGCAGATGGAGGCTGAGGCAGGACCAGAGTTCCCCTCAAGAGAGGCACCATTCCTCTCTTTCGTGTCTTCCTAAGCTTCCTGGCCAAAATTCTCTATGGGTAATCCAGAAATATGAGGAAACTGAGGTGATGCAAAGTCAACCAGAAAACACATGGCAGAACCAGAAATTACACCTACAGCTGGCCAGGACTATTTTGATATCTTCACCAGAAACCCACCCAGCAGTCCTGCTCCCTAATAACAGACAGCGCATCCTGCAATGCCCATGCGAGATCAGTCTGAGGGCAAATCCGCGGGCTCTGGCTGTGGGCTGGCAGTATGTCTGCAAGGAGAGTGCACCACCCAGCAGGTAATCACCCCGCACATCCTCACCTCGTATGGAAGTCACATTTACAGCAACTCAGGGCAGCAGGTTCTAAAACTTCATAAGTAAGCAACTGTTTATTTTCTGAAATATTTTTCCAAGAACTTGACTTCTTTGCTATTTTATATTTTAAAAGACTTGTCATGGATTTATATTCAGACTACTTCCCCATCAAATTCTCTTTAAAATAGCAACACTAGGCCAGCTGTGTTTGTTTCCGTTACCCCATATTAGTGTCACTGTAAGTAATGCTATCTTTCTAAGTATGTAAAATACACATCAAAATACACAAAGATCTTGCAAAGATCCAAGCCCTCTCCAAAAGGTCACAAGTGTAGAAGCACAAATATTATTATGCTGCTTTATCAGAAAGTCAAACGAGCAGCCTGAAAAGCCCTGTGGAGAGGTGTAGGTAGACGGTAGTCAGATGGCAACGTGGAATTGCATCTGCAATGCATCAAATAAAAGGAAACCTCAAGAAAAAAGGTTTGAGAAATGGTACTAGGGGCCAGAAAACTCCATGTAGCCATGGTAGTGGCAGTGGCACTAGGTGTTACCAGTGGAACAAAAAAAAAAAGGGGGGGGGGCGATGAAAAGCATGTTTGCCTTTGGGGATAGAGACACCACAATACTTTGAGACAGAGGCAGCAACTCCAAAGTCAACTGGAATTTTACCTAAGATGTGACCTCCTCATTTCATCCATGCTAAAAATTGTTCCAGTGACTGCCCTTTCATTGCAAGTCCAATGCATAATTGGCCCAAATTTGTTTTCAAAACAAGACACGGATCTGCTGTGCTCTGCCTGGCCTCTTTTCCCCCCAAACACCTCCCTCTGCAGGGCCAAAGCTCTCTCAGCTGCCGCTCACCCCATGGAAATGCCCTTTCTGCATCTTGTGACCTCAGGACACTCTCACCTCTACATACTCTATCAGGAAATTTGCCTTTCCCTCCCTTGGTATACCTCAATTTCTCTCTGCATCTGCTATTTTTATATAACCTTTTGTGGCTGTCTTGTTTAACCCTGTCAAGCATTTGTGGATGCAGTTTCTATCAAAGCAGTTATTACTGTCGTATATCAGAATATCTCTGTCCAACAAGCGCTCAAGGAAGAAAGTCAACGCCAAAGCACCATGTAGGACAAAGCAGACAGAAGAGGTACAGTGACCACTGCAAGGCAGGAGCAAAGCTGCCCAACAGACATGGGGGCTGACGTGAAAAAAGCCCAACAACTCAGAGAACAGAAAGCCATCGGAAATCGTGGAGGGGGATCAGTGCTAACGATTTAGAATGATACAATTACCACTCTTCTACCCAAAAAGGTGAAGTTATCAGCCTATATTTTTTTCAGCCCACCAAATCCTTCAAAATATGCTAAGCATCAAGCTCACTAGCATATTGGATTTTGAATAATGAAAAGAGTAAACAGGATTTTAATTTGGATTCTGACAGTAAAGTGCTTTCCATGTGATAAATTAACTATTAGGGAAGACAAATTAACACAACCTACCCTTGAGTATGATGGCTTATGATTTTGAGGAAGCTTTTACAGAAGCATGATGAAAATAAGGCAGGATGAGAAATAGGAGATGATGATGAGGGGAGTATTTTATCAAAATCCTCCCTCCTCCTTTTTGTCAAACCGTATGTATAACTTCTCTAGAAAAGTGCAGCAGATTTTCTCAAGAGCCGCCCATTTTTCCTAACAGTATTTAAACATTTTAGGAGAAACCCTCAGCTGGTCTAAATCACCAGAATCAATGAATTTTATAGCAATTGGTTAATATTGAAAATTTAAATTTCACATCAGCAAAGCAAGAAGTCACAGCTTATGAAATTTTTGGAATGGGAATGTATCTCAGAAACATTTTCTAGATATAAGACTATGCTCCCAAAATCACCAGAGTATGAGAACATCTTCAAAGCAGTCTAACATTTCGTTATATTTCCATATCCAATGGAAAATTCCCAAATTTTTGCCAATGTTTTTAAAGGAAAGAAGACATTTTAAGTTTTCATCTTCATATGTCAGGAGAAACTCTATTTTTCAATCTGCTCCCTCTCTCACTCAGGTAAGCAAATACAGCTTTAAAAAACAGCAGAAAGAGGTCCTAATTGTCTTGAAATTAAAGCTATTGATTTTAGTTCTTACTTATTCCTGTCACAAACCAGACCTGTTTATATGAGTCTCCAAAACTGTTATGGTCCTGAAGTCTTTATGTAACATGAGATGAAAACAACATCTCCCACAGTGAACACTGTTTTCCTTGAAATGCGTCAACAGTGGAATTTTGACCCTCTGGGAGAAAAAGGGTTTCCAGGCACTGGGGCAGGAGACTTAAGGTCCAATTCTATTGACACAAGGTAGTTTATTAACCATTTAGCTGTCTTGGCAACTTCAAAAGGGGAAAAAGGATGTTTGCTTTTGCTTGGAAATTCATCCACGGGGGGGGGGAAAATTACCATTTCTATGAAGACACTGTGCATTTGTATACCTCAATATTGTGAGATACTGTATTGCAATTTGTTTCTATAATTTCCCAGTAGGTACTCAAAACTGTGGGTGAAAGAGTTCTGTAGCAATCAGCATTTTTTAAATAAAACTAAAAGCCCAAATTTGTTTGAGTCCACCTGAAAACACTGACCTGCCTTTGACATAAAAATTACTTTAATCATATAGTAAGCAAATGTGGCTCTAGATTGTGCTGGAAGCTTTTAAATTCCAGCAAACTCTTCATACCAGGAGAACAGGTCAGATGTTTGGGTTGCCAGTTCTGGCATCCCACCGGCACACCCCCAGCTATTCCCACTGTACCAGCACGGGCAAACAGATCAGGTCCTCTGTCCTTTGCCTGCCAGCAGGGCAGGAAACACTGCCCATAATTTGCCAATAAATACACAATTCCTAACTCTCACTTGGCACTTTATACTTTCAAAGTATCCAATAAACATGAACTAACTATTATTACTATTGATCAAATGGAGACAGCAGGTCTTTTTACAAGTCTAAATGATCCCCATGCTACTAAACAACTCATAACATCCCTTTCTCATTAGGATGCATCAGCAGCTCACGCCATGGCCACCCCTGAAAGAGGACAGGTATTTTCCTTTCTTCCACTGTCTCCGTTCAGTTAACTGAGTTACGATGTGTTGATCATTATTCAAAGAGCTCAAGAGTGCCTGCTGTCATGTGCCCTTAGACATCTCCAAGAATTGAAGTATGTGCCCCCTTCCCTCCAACACAACAATCTGTGTTGTACCGTCTCTGTAGAGGGAAGAGGTAAAATGCTGGAGTGGTTTTCTGTAACACATGTCTACAGAAGAAAAATCAAAGCCCGCTCAGTCTCTTCAACCTTTCTCTGAAAGATCTAAAATGTTCAGACTATGTCCTTTACCTTGAAACCAATGCAATGCTATAATAGATAAAACTCTTCCTTAAAGTACGGGAGAAAATGCATTACCAAGTCTGAAGGTGCCCAAAGTATTTGAACTTGGAATTCTTGCAATCATGCAGAAACACAGCTTTGAAAACTATAATGAAAAAATCAAAGTAAGTCAGAGGTTTCCTCCTGCAAAGACAAAGATACTTACAGGTTTCCTTTTATTGAAAGGCTCCTTTCAGAAATCAGCACTGCAAAAATGTTTGCAGCCTGAATAGAGTTCAGGCCTCCTGGGAGACAAAAGAATTTTTATAAAGGGGTATTTTTCTACTTCTACAAGTGAAAAAAAGCCCTGAAGGTCATGGTTTCTGGAAGCACCTAAACAACAACAAAGTACAAACTTTCCATCCCTCTTCCTGCAAAACTAGACAATGAGCTCCATAGCATTGTCTTGGTCAGCACTGGATGGGGGTTTACAGCATTTAAAACAGTCCATCAATGTGGCGAAGTTTGCTCACCACTTTGGAGCATCATACATCACCTGTAAGGAAGAAGTCTACTAAATAAAATTCAAATTAATATAAGTCATTATCTTTTACCAGACATCAATGTGTGTGACTTAGATCAGAAAAACTTCCCCGGGTTACTGCTGAGTGCCACAGTCAACGCCCAAGTCAATGCCCCAAAGTCAACGCCCCAAACCTCGGTTTGAGGTCCAATCTCTCAGCTCAGGACAGGTAATGTCCAATGGTCAAATGCCCAGAAGAGGCCAGTGACAGCCAGTCTGTGGCTAGTCTTGAGATAGCGTGTGCAGCCTAGCCCAAAAAAGTACATAAGGGAGGCCGTTTGCATGCGCTGAATGGGGTCTGGCCCCGACTTTCACACCAGTAATATACCTCTTTCCATGGTTTAGAAAGTACAAGGCAGAAGAGCAGCAGTGAGGTTGATGGGACACCACCACATTGGCATGTCTCCTCCTCTTAGGGGATGAGGCTAAAAGCAAGAAGTCACTCAGTAATGGCCATTTTTCACCTAAAGGACTGCTTAAAACTGCACTAGTAAGAAAGTAAAATAAATAATTTAAAAAGTGCACATTAAAAGGGGCATATTTGGTAACGTATATACACCTCTAACTTCTACTGAAACAATCCCAACATCCAACAACTGCTTAGGAGCATGGAGTGGTCTTTAAAGGGTCTGTCATACATTTTCCCATGCCTGCTCAATTCTCTTCATAAAAAAGCAGCACAGAAAGGGTTGTTATTAGGAACTCCACTTAGGCTGTGGCAAGGAGACATTGACCTGAGGACAATGGATGGAGTTAGAGGGAAGAGGAAAAAAAGCACAGCAATGAAAAACCTTCCAGAATTAAAAAGGCCCCAAGAACTTTGCCTGAACTAGTAGTTGTTGTTTTTATTGGATTATTTTATGGGGTTTTATGTTGTTTAATCGAAGAAAGAAAATGGGTGCCATAAAATATGCAGAGCTAACTGGGGCTCCAGAGTACATTGCTGAATATTGCTAGTAATGCCATTTCCCCTTCACTGTCAAAAAATAAAAATATCATTCTTTATATCCCTGTCTCATGGAACAGCAGTCCTCTCGTGCTTGCCAATCAATCATCCCAGAGTGCACCTTTACCTTGAGCACTATGTGTTAGGACGGTGAATAAGGAAAGCTCAGGAAATAATCTCCCTTTCCACAAGATAGAATTCAATTTCCAGTATAGCTCAGACCAGTGCTTTTCTTGAAAAGGTGGCACCATATATTACAGCAAAAAAGGCATTTTTCTGCTGGTAGTGAAAACTTTAGTGAGCATTATGATTATGTGGTTTGTACTCCTGGCACCAATGACCACCAAGCAGGCTAATAATATGTGAATTCTGATAAGAACCAGCCCTCCAGCTGAGATAAAACATCAAAGTCTTTCCCCCCCATTTCCCTTCCATTCTCCATTCTGCTTTTTTTACCATAAGCTTTTTTTTTTTTTTTTCCTAGCTGCAAACAACAATTTTCCAAGATTCTCCTAGAGAGTAAGCACTTCACTGAACACCCACTCTGCTGTTCAGGTAGCCCCAGTTAGCCCTTTGGCCACAATCCCAACTGGCTTTTGGCAGCCCCAGTTTGCTTTCTTAGAGTGGTGCTTCTCAGAGGCCTTTTGAAGACTCTCTGCAGGTAGATTGAGCTTCCACCACCAACTCTTTGACTCTTTTGGGTTTGCAGATTTTGCAAGGATTTTGCAAGTCCCAATCTTTGTTTCTCCTCTAAGCTGGTTGAGTCCAGAATTTACTGTAATAAAGTCTAAAGAAATTTCCACAAATGGACAGTGCTGGCTTGCTGGATTTGCCTGCAGTATTTCTACCCGTGAAGAGGAAGAGACAGGTTTTCCCCTCCAGATGCCCTGAAGCTCCAAGTCCCAGCTTTTGCTCTGCAGATCTGGCCAAAATACCATTCTGCTGGTGCCTGACAAACAGACCCCAGCAGCCGCAGAGCATGAGATGGGCAAAGAGGTCAGGATTCAGCCCTCAAAGTCTGTTGCTCACAGTACTGCCACAGCTCAGAAAGCCTATCCAGCCTTGCAAAGCTGTCAGGAAAATTTACCAGCCACCACACAAAAATTGCTTGCCGTTTACCACAGTGATTGATGGTAATGCAAGAAACTAATGGCATTTTACTTGCCTGTCGAAAGAAATTACTCACCCTAGGCTGGCAGAATTGGGGAAGGATTCTTTAATCCTTGCAGCAATTTTTAAATTAAACTCTAGTGTTTGCAGGGCTGTAGACCAGTCACAGACAGCTGCCTGCTTCAGGATGGATTCAAACATGATAGAGCACATGGGCAGATGGGGTCTGGCACGGCAATAAAACAGAGTGAAAGGCAGCTGCACACGGCGTTTCTGACTTTTAAAAAAAATTTTACAGATTTCAGGGGAGCAAATCCATTTCCAGATCATTAATCTCTTAACAAAGACCTAGGTCCTAGCACTGCGGACGTAACAAAACATTGGAGAAATAACAGGACAAAAAGGCCATAATCAAAATTGGAAGACAACTGATCTAGTGGAACAGGGAGGTGCTCTCAGTTATCTATACACACCGAAGAGTATAGCAGTCTAGGGGCAAACTCACTTCCTAAATCAGAACCTTCCTTCATCTTTTAGCATTTTCCCTTTATGATGAATTAAACTGGTCTGTTTGCCACCAGACTGGGGCTCACGTGGTTTTACCTGCAGTACCGTCATTCCCTCTGTATGGATGGCAGATCCTCCATAACAGTTGAGTCACATCATCCTTGTTAAATGAGCTACTTCAGTAGTTTGGGGGCAGAGAACATTCATTCATTACTGGCAGCTCAGAAGTCCTTCAGCAGGAGCCGATTCTTACAAGTGGTAGCACAGAGACTCCAGCACCTAGCACTGCCCTGGGGAATTTCAGTAAGACAAACAGCAGGGGACATCTCATGGTGTTTTTGAAGATAGGAATGAGCCGCTCTCGCAGTTTTGAAAAGCCTCTGTTTTTTTGACCAGCTTCTTGATTCAAGCTCCTATACATCCTCAGAAAACTGCTGAAAAACCGTGTCTGCAAAAGGTCACACACCAAAAAGGAGCAGGAACAATTCAAGTTTCATGAAGGCCACACATACCTCAGTGATAGCTACTAGAAAGTCACTTAAGCTTCCAGCATTTCAAAGCGTACACTGTATTTGTAATAACAAACACTCTAAAACCAGGCTTTCCCACTGCAGGAGTTGGGGGGCACTGAATCAACTACTTATAAAAATGGCTACAATCCTTTATAATATATTCAGTGGTTTTCAGCGAAAAACACTCACAGTGAGATACTATATCCCACTGAGCATTAAGCACTTCCCATTCCTGTTCTGCTTTTTCAATTCTAACTAGTCCCTAACCCTGTTAGTCGTGAATTTGCGATTAATGAGCCTTGTTTAGAGGAAGTGAATACTGAAATTGTTCTGATACACAGGCTCTAACCACAGAAGGATGATCTATTTCAGTGAGGGAATCTGCTGTGCTTAGGGGGGATTCCAAACCTTCAATGAAGGAAATCAGCTGTTACACCGTTTTAACAAGGGGCAGCATGCTGTGCTCTCAGCTCTGCGGTGCCATGCAATGGTCTCACAGCTTGGCATCTGGGGACAAAATCATCTTCATGTGTTAAGGATGCTTAACATCTGCTTGTAAATCTGGGGCTGGTCAAAAATGGCTGTGAGGAGTCTGTGAGGAATGTGCAAGTGTGGTTTTCCACCAGAATTCTTAACTATGAGAAACATGCACATATACACACCTGCACACACACTCTTCTGATCTAATATGGCAAAAGACCAACACCCCAGGGATAGACTAATTATGACTAGTTATGCTTGAGCAGGAAAACAGCAACCGCTCCTCTCCTGCTTCAAGGAGACAAGTAAAACAAGTGCCTTGGTGGGTCTTCATCCCTATGCCTGGAAGAACTGTCCCTTGGGCGTCTTCCTCTCCCAGAGGAGCAGATTTCCTCCTCAGCTGGGGACATGGGGATAGGCAGGAGAGCTCTCCACTTCAGGCTTGATAGCAAGGCTAGAGAACACTCTGTATGCAGCCTCATCAGCCCAAACTTTTTGTTGACTCTATACAGAAAATATACATTCCAGGCAGTGAAAAATCTGACAAAACAGTGAAAACCAAAAAGATAGTATTTTTCATGAAATAAAGTCACCCATTATGTGCCTACCCATACCCAGAAATAATTGGGGGTGGGGGCTGGGTGCAGGGCACTCAGTTATACTTGAAACAGTTTCGGAAATGCATCAAAATTGAATAAACGTTCCTTGTTCTGCTGCAACAGTTACTTTCAGACATATTTCAGGAGGCTAATCCTAGAGACCAGGAGATTAATTCCTGGAGACAAGCCCTTTTTCCCCTCCAGCTCCTCCCTAGCTGTTCAGAGAGAATGACCCGGTCTGATCTTAACACATCTTGAAGAAGACAGAAAGATTAATTATGCTCCTCCCTATTTCATCTTCATGGAACATCTGAGCAGCTTCTACAGCTGTGAAACCTCTATTTCCAGGGTCCTTTTGACTGTACTGCTGAGATATTCAAAGACTCATTAAACCTAAGGGGAAGTCCCATTCACCCAGACTTAATATGGGAAGGAGGTGGGGGAGGGAGGCTTAAAGTTATCTTGTGCTTAAGTTAAAGAGACAGCTGGAGAAAATTTATTCATAAATCAAACTCTCCACCCTCAAAGAAATCACCTACCCCCGCTGTGCTCTGCACACAGGAGATGCTGCTGGGACAAAAGAGCTGAGAAACACAGCCTGCTCTGAAGACTGGCATCCTGCAGAAGGACCAAGGGATGAAGAAGAGAAAGCAAGAAGTCTGCCTTATATTTTTGTAGACGCAATTTTGCACCTACAAATCATAATTGTTTCCTAATTGCAACACTGACATCAAGTTAGAGCTCAGCTTTCAGACTCGTGTCCCACAAAGGTGGTGTCTGTCGGTGTATGTATGTCGATAATTGTAATTATTTCCTCCAGCGATTACTGTCACTATATCTGACCTTATCCTACAGTCAAGCACTGAGGCATTAAAGTGACAACATCTTCTGTGCATGTAGTTGCTGATACAAAACCTTATTCTCAATTATTAACATCAATAGCTTGTAGATATTAAAACTGAAGTTGGTATATAACTGGGGCTGAGATTGCTTTCTAATCTGACAGTCAGGCTATACATTATGATTTGCTGATGAAGGGCTCAAATTACAAACGCACCAATAAAAAAACAAAACAAAAACAACCAAAAAAACCCCACTGAATGTATAGATGGCTTCCTTTGACTTTAAGTGGCATTGAGAAAGTGCTCCATTCTTTCCTAGTGGTGTTGCCTTCTTGACTTGAATTTTCACTGTCAAGCCATCATCCCCAATTAACTTCAGGCACAACTGCTTTCAGGTATAAAACTCTCCCTGCCAGTACAGCAGTAGGCTTCAAAAGGTGGGCCTCCAAGCTATAGTATAAAGCTCATCTCTCAGAAATACCAATATTATCCTTCTTTCTTACATCTTAGAATTGTGAAAACTCAGCAGTACCATTACAATCAAAGTAGTACTTACTCCTGGGAACGTTTTATCTTATATTCACATGGGGAAACCCCTTACAGACCATTCCCACAGTTAAGATTTTTCTCTGCAGTTTTACATGAAATTAAGTAGCTAATGTCATACACGTGGTGCTGCAGACTAAATCATGACATTAAGGGAAGTCAAGGTTCAATTTCCCTGTGTGCAGCAGGTGAGATATATGCATTGGGAAAGGCTAGATCTGGAAAATGTAATAAACAGTCACAGGTGAATATAAAATATAAATGCAAAATGCATTTCTTCATATTTATTACATCTTTTACATCTAAATCAGGCAGATTTCATTCCACAGATTGAGACTGATCTGAAGTAATTCAGTGGGAGGCTGGCAGTTGAAACACAATCACATTTCTAGAACAATGTAATTACATTGAATTTAATGTTATTTCCTGCAACTGGTTTAAAAGTGCAGCCTCCTCCACCTTCTCGATTCACACTGAACATGACACTTGATGTACAATAACTTTCAGGTAGCCAGGTAAAGCATGGTATAAGGGGAAAAAGTACGCTACTGCTCCTTGAATTTCCCATGACCATCACGGAAAGATGTCAGTCACAAAGTACCAGTAAGTTCAAATCTTCTAGGAAGATGCTGTCTCAGCAGATGACCACTGATTATAGATTTCATTTTCATTAAATATCTCACAAGGAGCAATTTTGCTGACCTTAAGAACTTGTGTACAAGTCAGCTCAGCTCTGTGGGGCAAAGGAATTTGAAGGGAAATTTACTCTCAGCAGAATTTTCAGGTTTTCCCATGTTGTATATGCTTCTGAAAGTGCTATATTAAAGACTTTTATAAAGAACAGGCTAATAAATGGACATGACAGGTAATACCTATCAAGAATAGCTAGAAAATACTGGGGAAAAAAGTAATTGCAATCTGAATGCAGACAACGAATTTGAATCTTAAAACAAACACAAAGGGCTGGAGTTTTATCAAAGTTAGGAATAAAACAGCACAGACACCAATATTAATTCCTACAAATCAGTCCAAGTCTGATTTAGAGAGAGAAAGCGTGTGAGCCAAGGCGTCAGGAGAGCCCGTGCTGCCAGCCAAAGCGAACTACATAAACTCTTAAAAAAGTACCACCGAGCTTACAGCTGATCAGGTGAAATCCCGCAAACCCACCTGGTATGAAACAATTCTAGTAATCTCTTTGCAGAATAATTTCAAATAGCAACCAAAGTTGTAAAAATCAAGGTATATTTACAATTGATTTGCAAACAGAAAGAAAAATTATTAAATTGCTCAAAAATGCTGTTTACTGCTGGCAGTTCATTTAGCTTTCTGCACAATGTTTCAACATTTATATTCCTTCATTGAAATAAGTAAGTATTGAAATATAATGGATAATGAAGCAGAGGCTAAAAGACAATAAAAGTGCATAGGATTTTTTTTCCAACAGATCAATATAAGCATGAATGAAATAAAAGTTTAAAAGTAGGTTTTAAAGCTAAGGACTTTTATGAAAAGTAAATGAACAATAGATTTAAAGCAGTATAATTATCGATGAATCACAACACTATGGAAATGGCCTTGAAGAGCTCCAAATGCCTTAAAAAACTGCAGAGAGGGAGGGCGAACGAGAGAGAAAAAAGCCCCTAAATGGAGTCAAAGCTACAACCCTCACACAGATAAACCGCCCAGCATTTACGTAGCAAAGTCAGCTGCATTTATAAAGCCAAATCCTAAGATTCTTCCTTCCATGGAAATTTTCTGTGGCACAAACAAAACTGTGGAAAAATCTCAGGATACACGGGCTTGCAACAAGCCAAGGAGGAGACCTCAGCGCCTTCGACTTGCTTTTCAACACTGTTGGTATCAAGTGCTACTGAGCAAAGCGATGTGGTGCGAAAGGCTCACGCAGCCGAGTGCTGCTACGCCCAAGCGGCAGCAACGAATGCAAATGTCTTACAGAACCCAAAGATCAGAAAAGCTTCAGCTGGGAAATGATGGCGTGTATTATTGATGGCTCAGCAGCCAGAAGACTTCAGCACATGGAGAGGATAATGGATTTGTCATCTCCCTGCCAGAAAAGGACTTGCAGAGGATGGAAGAGAGGCAGCTTTTCAGCCCAGTGCCCACCCTGTGACCTCAGAGCAGGGTCCTGTGGTTCACAGCAGGGAAAGCAGCACCAGCTCAGCCATGACGTTGCCTGCCACAGCCGAGCCCACTACACTTAACCCCACCACGTGCCCAACACACACTGTATGTCAGTGCCTTCTTCCTGAGCTGCACACGCTTCCCAACAGGCTCAGCATTCCCAGATTTCCCACCCTTAACAGGGTTTCTTCAAAAAGCAAATACATTTGCAGAAATTAATTTTTGGCTGCAGCTTCTTATAAGGCACCCATTTCTACATCAGGCAGATTAGTGCCAGAGCCTGCTAGAAGCTACAGTCTTAATCAAAACCAAGAATGTACTCAGCAGATTTTCCCTTTTGTTTACTGAAAAGCCTACTTTTTTTCAAGGTGACTCAAGACAAGAGGTGGTTTGCTTGAACAGTAAGAGATTTGCTGAACGCCAGAATGCCCCTTTTCATCCCTGATCACCTTCTGCAGCTCAGGAAGAGAATTCTGCGAAGAGTACATGGAAATACAACAGGAAAGTCAGGACCTTTATTAGGTTAATTCACGCAATTGCAGACCAAGACCAGACAGACAGAAACACCATGATTCAAACTTGGACAAATATGGTTAGAAATGAGACACAATTTGGCTACGGCAGGATTACCACTCCATTAACTGGGACATCCACCCAACTGTTCAGGACTTCCATTATGGTGCAAAAGGACTGTGAAAGTCTCTGTTCACCCAATCACCACTACAACAGTTACATATTCAGATTTCTTTCTGGAATAAGTGCAAATTTCCTTTGATTGACTGACATTTCATCACTTAATACATTCATAGCATGTCAAGGGAGAACTTGACTGAATTCACAATGCTGTACTGATTGAGTTCCTAATAGGAACAGTTGTCAGAAAGACTTGTAAGGATAACTTTCAAAATCATACTTGCTAGTTGGTAAAGGACTTTCTGCCCCCAAGAGCCTCTCCACCTACGTGCAGGACTTTCTGGGACACAGAGATGGACAGCCCCTCTCTCCCCAGTTGCCATCCACCCGTGACACAGCAGCTGGCTGCAGCCACACCAATGGCTGTGCAATATCTTTTCTCCAAAGTCCTGCACTTGAGACATACAGCTGTGAAGTCAGCAAAAGCTTTGCTGCCGACTCACAAACTATGAAGAGAAGCTGTAGACCAAGTAAGGGGTAAAGCTCTCCGTCACCCCTTCCACCCAAAAAGTCCCCCAACTACAAACTACCTGTCCAGAGCTCAAGGGTGAATAGAGGACCCAGGAGCTAACACAGCTGGAAGTCAGTCACTGCCCTAGCTGAAAATGGGGAAAGATGAGAAGGAAAACAGGCAGAAGAAGAAATCCAATTCAAGTTTGAGCCCCTGGCCAGTGCCCCAGCCGCAGGGCTTGCTGCCTGTTTCCCAGTGCTCCTGATCCCTCTTCTGAAATTTTCACATTTGTTTAGAAAGGTCTTCAACATATGGCTTTCAAAGGAACCTAAGCATTTCAAAATTCTTTTCCTTTTCCGTAGAGACCTCTAAGGCCCTTAAATGAACTACCTTCAACATTCATGACATGGGTAAACAGGATCCCTGGCTGCCTTCACCCTGTTTTAATTAGACAAAGAAGGGGGAAAAGCAGTGCTCTTAAATACTTAAAACCAACCAGTTTCAAATAAATATTTAAAGTTGTCCTGATTGTTAGATAAGCAGCTTCTGCAAAGCAATTGCAAACGTTGCAATTGTTTTGCCATACAGTTGCCAGCAGCTGGAAGCTCCGAGATACCCATTTCAATCAGAAATTTTCCATGTCAAATGCATTTGGCAGTTTGTTCGTGGTGAGAAGTGCTTCTCAACACGTGAGCTTTCAGAAGGCTGCAAGGAGTAAAGCACAGGTGGCTTTTCTAAAAGTCTGGGTCAAAGCACAGCTTTCTGTAAACACTCCCTTTTATAAGTAAATAAATAAATAAGAAAAGGTGCTGTGCCATACCTTCTGCACTGCTATTAGGCAGCCAAGAGGCTCCTGCTAGACCAGACAAAGCCTTCAGTCAGTCCCACAGAATATTCACAAACAAATGAAAAGAACAGTGGGAGGAATCGACTTAAAAGTGCATTCACTGTACTTTCCTTTTCTTTAAGTGTAATAATATGCAACAGCTCCTTGTGGTGTTGAACGGACAATATTATTAACTCTTTTTTCGTTCCACCACTTCAACCATTTATACTTACATTCTTCCACCTAATCACTACCTAGCTGCTGTTAAAATCCATCATGCACTACGGGCCAAATCTTGAGGTCTCCACTCAAAACCTCCCTTAAATGAGTTCTTAGTATGACTTTTGCATGATTAAGCATCACAGATTTTCTTTCCTAACTGATATCTGAATAAAGAACACAGGAATTGTCCCTGATTATTACCATAATGCTTTCATGTTTTCCACAATGCCGCTCAAAAGCCTAAAAATATGGCACAGAAGCCCTGCAGGGAATTAATGCAAAGTGTCTGCATTTGTACCAGGAACCAATTGCTGAGAGAAAGACAAAGGCTATTTGAAATAAACCTGGAGGATGCATTAGCAGAAGCACTTCTGAGCAACTTGCCATTTAAAGCACGCACGGGACAAATTCATCTCGAGAGTCACTTCAAAGGGAATGGTCCGTAATCAAAATTAATCACAATTAATTTGGCCCTAGGTTTCTGCCACTGAGAGGCAGGCTCCCGCAGTCAGAGCTGTGGGCAGCGGATGGCAGAAATCACATCCACAGCATCCACCTCTGCTGAAATTGCCAATTCTGCTATGCTGGTGCCATCATAAAATGGTGCAACAGGATTCAGGCCAAATTTGCTTATCGGCTCTGAACCATGAGGCCAGCCAGCAGTATGTGCTGAATGGCGCTCTTTTTGAGGATGTCATCTTTCTATTTATATTACCTAATTCTTCTTCTCCAACTCCCCCTGGCAAACCAACAGTTGAAATCATACAGTATAAGCTAATAGGGTTATATAAGTGTCCATTTGCTGTACATATGCTCTCCACCCTAAGGCAAGTGAGCACCACAACTCTGTAGCAGGAGAGGTACACCTTCCATTTTTGATGTCTAAGCACATCAGAGGCGCTTCATAGTGTCTCTAACCGTTGTTGGAGGAGGATGTAGGGGTAGCTGAGCGAGAAGCAGGCAGCAGAGAACAGCCATGGAGGCAGAATCAAGCACATTCCAGCTCCGTATGTGGCAACTTTCAATGTACTGCTGAACAGACACAACCCTCAAACTTTTTGCCCAGACTTAATTCCTTGATCTGCCTGCACAAAGAAAAAAATAAAAAATCCTTGATACAGAAAGAGCAGCTTCCCTCTCTCATGATGCTTCTCAGTCTCCACCAACAAGATCTGCATTTTCAAGTTAATTCTACTCTCCGACCTCTTCTGGCTTTCCCAGTATCACTCTCCAGTTCCATTTTTGTGACACAAAGGCAAAGTAATTTAGATAAAAAACTAAGCTATTTCAAAGTAAACTGGGTGTATGGACATGGATACTTCCTCTCTTTCAAATATATTTACCTAGTGTACTTACACTGAAAAGAAAGAATATTGCCTCCTGAAATCTATTAATTCCTGTATCCTTCACTCCAAGGTATGTAAAAATGGCATAGGCCCTATAACATGATGGACATTTGGCCCCAAATCTCCTGCTCTCTGGAAGCTTTCAGGGTTTAAAACCTCAGAAAACATGTCTAGGAAATCTAAAGCTATATGACATGACATTGAAAGTATGCATTTTCCCTTGTGCATATTCACATTTTTTTGTTTACTACGATCTACCATTAAACTGCTCTCCAATTCCAAAAGACCCATTTCTAGATGAAATCTGAACCTTTCTCCAGAACAGTACTAATACACAACCCAATAAAGGTGGGAGTTCTGCTCTTTTACACATATACCTACTATATATACATAGCTTCTTATTTCACTCATTTCCTGAGATTGCTGCTGTTCCCTCCTTGGCAGTTTGGAGGGCACAGATGCTCCGAGCTCTCAGGGAGACCCACACAGACAGCAGTGCCACTTCCCAAACTGGCTACTCCCTTCAGTTTCCTGGCCAAGTCCATTAATCAGGCCTGATCCGGGGAGTCCGCATGTGCATGTACTGTAAAATCCCCTTACAGGGCACTGTTTTCCACCGAAACGAACCTTGCCAAGCTCCCCCATGGCATGCCAGCCATGAAAAGCAGACAGCAAAAGCTAATGGGGCCCCACATGCATCCGTTTGCTACACATATGCTATGTATACCCTCAGGAGCAGGTCCCCGCTTCATTGTGTGACTGAAGGGAAGGGACAGCTTCCCACAGTCCCCGTGCTGCACGCACAAGTACAACTGCTTTCAAATGCCTTTGCGCTGCTGTGTTGTCCTTCTGTCCATTCCCCTCCCTGGCAGATCCAGCAGCTTTCTCAGGGAATTTTTTCTGTGTGTTTCCTCCTAGCAGTCACATCAAACAGCCGTGTATTACCTGGCTTGGAAACTTCTGCTTTTGTCTTCCAAGTGAAGAACTGAAATAGTTAGCATGCATACAATTCTGAATGGTCTTCAGTGAGAAAATTCAAAGTTCCTGTTCCAGGGAATAAAATAATTACTTCCTTTTCAAACTTGAGGTTTTTCGAGCTGACAAAAGCTGCTGTTACAAGCAATAGACAATTTTTAGATTGAAAGACACCTCCCAGTTCTCAACTATACTTTGCAGTCGTTTTGAATGCTGGTTGTACCACCATTTTCCTCATTGATCTGCCACGGATGACAACATCTCCTGCGCAGTCCGTAGCCAGTTCCAGTTCACCCAGCAAACTCAAGCCTCCAATTTGGGCTGTAACCTTGTATTTCTCTTCCTTCTCCCTCTGCAAGCATAGCCAGTGGGCCTGACTCAGATTTTTCTCAAGCAGCAAACTACCAGCTTCAACGCAGCTACAACTTATTAATGCTGATATATGTGAGACCTTTTCAAAGGCCTGGGGAAGACATATTTCACTTTGTTGAGATAAATTTAACCACCAGAAAGTATAAAGATGAGGGAATCCAATAAACTATCATTTATCTTTCTTCTTCATTTGAATAGAGCTCGTCAATATACAGCACTACAGTTTTATCCTCCTGCCAAAATCTGCAAATTCAGTTTGTCTAGGTGTTCAGTCATGAGGACAAAATTGGTTCACACCGTCCCTTCTCCCATATTGAATGTGTATTCCAGGAGGGGAATCTTCCCAGAATATGGTATTATCACTCCAAGTTTTTGAATCTAAATTCATGTGACGTATACTCAAGATACATGAAATTCAGCAACAGCAAGTAGAAATGTTGGCTTCTTTTCTGCAGAGCACTGACTGCCTCCTGCCAGCAGACAGTCTTTCCTGAACTCAGTGAAAACAATACGAGCCTGTGTCAGGCTCCTACATGGCAGAAAAAGAATGAGCCATCACAGCAAATGCAGAATATGTCATTTTCTCCATCTTTTCTTGGATGGTGAAACAGAAGCACAAGTAAAGCAAGCAAATCACTCAAGGCCACACCAAGAATAGCACTAAAATCCCCAACCACAGAACCTGCTACATACTTGTAGTAACAAAAATATATCTGTCATTGCATGTCACACAAGCTCATTCAAACTAAAAATTTATCACTTGCTTCGGACTCCAGCCAGGTGACGGCAAATATATCATGGAGCTGTCAACGATCTGCTAATCTTGGCTGTGAAGTGTAGAAATACAAGAAGCTTAAAAACACACTGGTCCTTCAGAAACCATAAATTTTGCTGGCTCTTTCTCACATACCACTGGGTAATAGGTCTGCTCCAGCTATTTCACTCCCACCTTCTGCAGTTAAACGGGTTCGTTTTGCTTGTCTGTTTAGAGAATGATAATGAAACATATGAGGTAGCAGAAATCACTACTGGTTTAAAGATAAAGAGACAAAGACCCTCTCTGAGGGTCTCTCTTCTCCCTGAATGAGAAGAGTTACTGGTAGCAGAGTTAACTTCAAAGTCTGGGCAGAAATCCCAGGACACACACAACTGAATTTTCGGAGCTGCCACATCCAGCTCTAACATCTCTGTCCATCTGAAAACCTGGTCTGTCGTGCTCTTTTGAGCAGAGAAAAAGCAAAGAGAAGTGACCGATGACCCTTCATCCTCCATCCAAAACCAAAACAAGCATCTGGGCTTTTTGAAACAGTCCCATGGCATAGTGCCAAGCAGTGACTTCAGTTTCTCCTAGCATACAGGTTTGGGGGAGTGGAGGGGAAGGTCTTTGATTATAAACACAGTAGAAGTTTCAAAGTATATTTCCCCACAAATAAGGGTTTGTTCATGCCCTTTCACACTGGGCACATTTTGGGGAGACTATAAATAAAAAGTAAACCTTGTTTTTCAAGTTGTGGTACTTTATGGTCAGCAAGCTCCCTAAGGACTACATTAACCTGCTTAAGGTAAACACTGCTGTCCCTATAGCTGTGTGACACGGCCCGGCTGCAGAAGGCAGCTTAACTCGCTGTTATTTGTGCAAATACAGTTCTTTAAATGAATTTCTCTTACGCCAAATGCCTCTGTGTACCTGCCATTCTTCATTTCCTACTCCAGCCACAAACTTCAGTTTTCTCTCCATAGCACTTAAATTACGGCACATAATTACAACTAATTATTGATCACTTAAGGATTACTAGTTGACAAATCCAATTTTCACACTGTTATCGAGCATGACTGACTCTGGATCAGAGAGGATAAAAGGTGCCTGCACTGTCCTAGAAGCCTGCAGGTCTATAAGCTGGGTGGGACCAGCGTTGTCGTTGTCACCGTTATTAAACCCATCAGACTGCAGTGGCACCTGAAGGCCAATGTGTTTAGGGACCTATTATGTAAGACACTATAAATCTACACAAAGTGACAGTCCTCACCCCAAAGAGTTTTGCAAGCCTGAAAAAAGCCAAGCCTTTTACATCTGTAAATGTATTCAATTTGGCTGCATTTGTACCACTTTTGCATTCCATTTCTGCAAATATTCTCCCAAGCAAGCTCGCCAGCAGCAATGTTCAGAGAAACAGCTCATTGTAGAGAAAAACTCCACTCAATTTTCCTCAAAGCAAATTTTAAATTTGCATGCTTTGGTGCACCTGCTGATCTCAACAAATTGGATCAATGAAGGAAAGGAGAGCACTGTGCAAGCCCCGGTGCCCTGGGAAAGCAGTGCACACCCAGCCCATTAATATTATTCGTTGGCTGCCGCAGTCCAGTTACCCAGAAATCAGGAGGCTGCTGTCTCATGGTCTGCGTGGGGTACAATCGAGGCACTGTGCAAAGAGGGTATTTAATTAAAAAAAACCACAAAAAACTGAGAGAAAAATACATGGAGCTGCTCAAACATCGTTGACTGGGGTAAAAAGCAACGTTTTCATAGTAAGTCACATGACGAATTTTTTCCCAGTTGTATTTCAATGGAGTTATTCACACAATTCAAGTAGACAAATCCCAGTGTGAAACTATCTGTGCTCTTTTAGCCCAGTGGCAGCCCTTGCAGCATGACTCACAACAAAGACTGAAAAAGTCCACTCCTGTAGCACAGGCAAATTGCTTTATTATTAGAGCTCATCCAGCACCATTATTTTCTGACAGAAAACGTGGTTTTAACAGAATTGAAATTTCCGTGAAGAACATTTTTCTTGCAAATGTTTAACTTTTCTTTTGGGAAAAAAACCCACATTTTTGTTTCACGTCTGCTTAAGATGCATTTCCCTTTTCATTCTGCTCCAAAGGAAGCACAACAATTTAGAAAATGCTGCACTAAATCTCCCTGGCTCCTAAACTAAAAGGCTGAGAATGAGCCTCACATAAAGAAAGATTGCAAGTGCCTTACTAAGGACTTTATTCATTAAAAGAGACTCAACTCTATTCTGCTTCTTGTCTATGGAAGTGAAATATGATTTTATTAAATGAACCCCTTAATATGTTTGCTAAGACTCTGTCAGGCTGAACATTAACTACATTGCCATTGTTTTTCAAGTCCAAAAAGAAAGTTGCTCGCAAAAGAGAAACGCTCACTTAGAGATTCTTAACCTACAGACCAGTGGAGAAGTCTGCTTTATTAAGCACGTTTGTAATGTCCAGCACACCCAGGGCATTGGTTAAAAAATAAAAATATATATATATATGCACAGCTTCCAAAAATCATTTAAGGAAGGGAAGGAAAGAAAAAAAAAAAAAGGAAAAAAAACAAGTTAGATGCATTTCAATTTTGCAAGATTGCATACATGCACACACAGCCATCATCTACTGCCTTGGTGAACAGCAGGCTGTGTGAAGGACACCCCAGCGGAGACCCCCTCCTTGTCAGTAAGAAATAACACCTGGGGCAGCATTCTGGGCTGGTGGGTTTCCAGTCCTTCGCAGAGGACTTGCACCACTGGGTTAACAAGTTGCTGACTCTCCCCTTACAGAGGCATTTTTGAGGTGATATGTTGAGTCCACACACGGGGCCAGAGCCAGTGAAGTAGCTTCCCTCCCCAGTTAGCGCACCTGCACCAGCACCAAGCCACATCCCTGCCCAAATTTATTCCCCTCCCGACCCGCTGCTGACTTTTGCCTGGGTTTTCTGCTTCAGACACAAGCCAGACACAAGTCCACTCTGCCCTCTCCTGGCCTGCACACAGATCCGAGCCTGTGCAGCCGTCCAGAATCTCCCCTTTGCAGAGGCTGGCGGTGGAGGGCTGCAGGTGGGCTGGGAAAATCCCGGGTCTCTGATGGACTGCCAGAGGGGCAGAGCCCCCCGGGAAAATGGACTGGACATCACTGTTTAGGGGAGCCACACAGGATGCACACACAGGATGTCACCTCCCTGACCACCAAATTCACCACCCTTGTGTTGGCTAGACTCTTTTCACCATCCCAAATACATTTACCCTGGTAGGAGAGCTAAAAGAAAGGGCAGGAATAGTCCCTCAGCCCCACAGTTCTCATTCAGAAATAACAGTCTGGGGGTAGAAGGGACATTGCCTTCTGTCCTTTTGGAAAGCGTGTTGTATTTGAGGTGTATCACTGGTATCTGAGCAATAAAAATAGTAATTTGTAAAATGAAAGCAATGACAGACGTTTCTTGTAAAAACACCATGAGACATTACAGATAAAATAATGTTACATAAATAGGCCAAGCATTAGAACTATTATCATCAACAACAGCACGGGGGACACAGCAGTTTAGCAAAGGAAGTGAAAAATAGCGAATGTGATTTAAGAGGCAGAGAGAATCTGCACTGGCAAGTTGTAATTAAGCTGAAACACAGCCAGGATCCTGGTTGACTGCCTCTGGACTTGTGAAATGCAATCCAGAATCTTAAAATGACCAAATAATAGCGACCAAAGTTTCATGTCACTGACAAGACACCACCATCACAACAGCCATCCAGCACTGACACAGGGAGTGTGTCGCACAAACACCAGCCTCTACAGTATTTGTGATTTCAGACATCTACAACCAAACATAGACCTGAAGCAGATCTGCCTTGCATGGTCATTCTTCTTTCTAAGCTGGTACAGCTGCAGGTTTCCTTCAATCGTTCTTCACATTCAGCATCCTGTAAGCATCTAATGTCTAGTCAAAGGACATCATTCATCCATTTTATGGTTCCCAGAATGCAAAGATACCTACCCAATTTCCTAAGAAACATTAATATTAAAGTATGGCTTTCTCAGCCCAAATCATGCAAGCTGAACAAAGTTCTCCTGACGTTTTATGACAAGGTGATTAATAATACCAAGAAGAAGAATGAAAAGATACCAGATTATAAACTATTGTAAATCTTTCAGTCATCCCAGGAATAATGAATGTAGATTTTTTAGGAGAGCAGTACAGATTTTAAAAGAATCATTTTAGTTTCCTTGTCAATCAAGATACTATTTATATAATAGCAGAAACAATGAACTCAGTCTTAAAATGAGGATGTAGCAAGTTCAAGACAAGGCTTATAGGCACTTCTTTAGGATATTTTTTTTAACCAAAAAAAAAAAAAAAAGGAATTGAAAAGCCATCCTAAGCTAGAATTTCCAAAAATCTTGATGAAAACTTTCCATCTTAACCATAATTTCTGAGCAGTGACCTTTCCTCTTCAAGCAAGAGCTACCACAACGAGTCCAGCATTCAAGTCACCCAAACTTAGTTGGACTTAAAAAGCCTGAGCTGATACAACCTACTTTTTTTCAAATACTTAAGTAAAAAAGTATAGAATATGGTCAAGAGTATGGCTTAAGAGCATAGACTAAGCAGCCACTGGACCAAAATACCCCAAACTTCCTTGGCATGTGTTATGGAGTCAAGCAAAAAGCAAATGTAAACTCTTTACAAGTTTTTCTAGAAGCACTTTAAGTCTTCAACCCTCACCCCAAGACAAGGGTTATGGCCTTGTTCTGCTTCTGGCTGCACAGGGGAACTCTGTGCTCTCTGACCCCTTGAGGCAGGCTGTCCTAGACGTTACCTCAATGCAATAATTAATAAATAATAATACTAAATTTGAGCTCATGCAACTCGTACAGGCTAAATGTTCCAAAGAAAAATGAATAATGCATAGAGAAGAGATTCATTTGGGGAAAAAAAAACCTAACTTCAGTTTGAAATAAAGCCCTCGTTGCCTTGGCAAAGAGGATTTAATTGCTGTAATCACTACATCTCACATAAGGTCGCTGTTCGAGGGAGTCCACAGTACTGCTATTCATTCTGTATCTGCTCCATAGCAAATAAAGGACTACTGGTCCCAGGAGCATCAGTGAAATACTTCTGAAAAGGTTTAAATTATTTTTAAAGGGTTATTAGCTTTGGCAAGCGAGTCAAAAGTCATCTTAGCTGAAGAGTATAGGTACTTATGCCACATTATGGACATAACAGCAGGAAATGACATAATTAAGATTGTACTATTAGTGTTACTGTGTGTCATTAAAAACATTCCCCAAAACATGACCGTTCCCTATCCATCTGTGTCCTATCCACCCACCCACCCAGGGTTACTACTACCCCTAACAAATTTCATAGTAATTATCAGAAACACAAACCCAGGACACCACACACACACACGTGCCTTCCACACAACCAAATTCAAATAGTTTTACTGGCGCAAATCCTAAGCAACTCTATGGACATCAATTAAATCACCTCTCTTTTCTGTGTAAGAGAGAGAAGTCTCTGGCCAGGCAAATTAAATTAGAGATGGGCCAGAGCCAAACTCCCAGATCCGAAACAACCCAAACTCACAATGCAATTGGATCCTGGTCCAGATTCTCACAGTCTGCTACTGCTTCTCTCCCACCCTCTGCCACTTCCCAGAATGGGACAAACTTTTCAGACTGTCCCCAAGCATCACTTGGTGCATTTTATCACCATCTTCCATCAGGGATCTACATCAAAGTGCTCATACGTGTGCTTCCTGTGGCCACTTGGCACATTGCGTCCCCAGACCCTCATTAACTTGAGCAGATGCTTAGAAAACCCATGAACAAGGCACCGTCTATCCCACACTTCTGCTTCTCTTCTTTTCCCACTTGCTGTCTTCTCAGACTGGCACAATTAGATAGGGATTCAGTGAAAACGCATTTGAGGACTCCTTCATTAATACCACAAAAGCTCGGGCCACACAGCGAGAAAAAAGCAATTGAGAACGTTCACTTGGCAGGAAAATTTTAAAAGGGATGTAGTGGGCAGTCAAAGGTATATGTTGGTCCTAGTGAGGAACAAAACCATGGCAGGAGCAGAGAGACACCTGCTAGAGCCACACCTGATGGCTCAGAATGACAAGGGTGGGAAACTTGCCCCATAAACAAGGGGCTACTTCAAATACGGCCCTCCAAACAGCACCCTCCTCATTGGGGTACCCCTGGAAATACTGCTGCTCCGACCAATGCCTCCTCTGCTGGGAATATCCACAACAGCTCCGCAGGGATCCTAAGGAGAATATATTTTAGAGACTTTTTCCTCTTATCTAGTTGTATATAACTGTCCATACAGGACGAAGCACTGCATCACCCAGAGCATTGACACCCAGCGCTGCTCAGGGCAGGGGTCTTCCAAGTGGCTGGCTGAAAGCTGGAGGGAGATGAGATGTGAACCTGGCCATGCAAGTAAGCAGTCCCCTTGGACTCTGGGAAGCTCAAGAAAAGCTGCTGCTGCTGTGCCCCCATGCAAAGTAATGCTGGCCCCACTGTGAGGGGGTCTTCAGCAGCACCGCCAGCATGAGCATCACCTTCCACGTGCTGCCTCCCTCCCCACTTCCCACACAGCATTGGAGGGCTTGCAGTCAAACAGTGTAAGAAGTGAAATAGCTTTAACTGTAAGCACCATTTGCTGTGCCTCAGGATGGCAGACTCATTTGTCACTGTTTTCTTCTCCTGCAGCTCTTTTGATTCATCTGGGATCCAATAACTTTGTTAATATGATTTCTTTCATACCCTGGCTGAGTACAGCATCCAAGGCACAAATGGCAGCTATCTGAAGCATTAAATGCCTCTCACAAAACACACGTCCCTACCCTGCTTTGTCCAAAGCCAGATTTTCTTAAGAGTCCTTTACTGACCTGAATTGCATGGGGGGCAGGAGGAACACCCAACACAAGAAGATAGGTTGACAATTTTCTTGCAATATTCTGCCTCTTGATCAGACACTTCTGAAAGTCCTCCCTCCACAAAGCTGTCAGCTAACCATCATACTGGCCTTCTTGTATCAGACCGTGCAAAAACTTATGGGTAAACACAAGGATGAAAGCAATTCTCTGTTATATCAGCAAGAATATGAAGAAATTGAGCTCAATGTGCTCTTTTCAAAGCAATGCTTCAGCAGCTTCATGGGATAGCATTTGGGTTTTTACCGGGATAAAACGGCAGCAATGCACAGCCTAAGACATTTATCTCGGGAAGAAAGTAAATTTCAAAGTAGACACATTTTTTATACTTTTGTTTTAACGGTGTTCATTAAACACTAGAAGTAACTGCATCAAGGACCAAATCACTGTTGTGTCTGACTTGTTTAAACAAGACCGTGATTTACTACACTACCAGCTAATGAAGAGCCGTACAAGAAGCTGATCAATGCCATCATTGTCTGGCAGCACAAAGCAGGGACCACTCAGCATATTGTCCAAAACAAAGACCTTGCCCAAGCTCCCTGCCAAGGACTCACTAGAACACAGTTCACAAAAAGCCACAGTGTGTCCCTGAACTTGAAGTAATCACTGAAATACAGGAGCCTTTTCTGACCTGTGTTCCCAACCTGAGTACCAGGTAAAAAACCACCAAAATAACCCAAACAAACAAACCTCAAAGAAACAGAAAAAAAACTGGGGGCAAAGACTATGTTTATCTTGCAGCTGTCTTCCTTAAATTACCCTGGGTGATACTGTGTATTTAAACATTTTTGTCACCTGAAGGCAACTTGTATGTTCATTACAAGTCCTATCTGAACTCAGAGCCAGGTGCTCACAGGTAAAAACAACTCCTAATTCCATCTTTGGCATTCCCTTCCCATTTCATATCTGCACCACTGTCAATCACAGCAGGGCTAAATCATCTGTCCCTTCCTGCAAGGCAATAACTACAAACAGGAAAGCCTGCAGCAAAAGAAGGATTCGGAGAAGGACGCTGGTGATGCCCCTTGCAGGAGAGGCTGAACCTATGCCAGTCCCTTAGATGCAGCTCCTCATCCAGAAGGGGTCACCACCCAGCACACCTTTGTGTTGCATAGAGGGGGTCTAAGCAGATGCAACAAACCAAGGGTAGCCTTTAAGTGGTGGTGGTCTCCTCCAAAATCGTCTTGCCTCCTTCCCAGTTACACTCTGCATCACAAGGATTTTAACCATGGCTCATACTCTGCTTTCAGCACGACCATGCCACATCTGCTGACAGTGCTCTGCAGATCCGTACCAGGCCCTGAAGCAAACACTGAGTTGTGCAGGAGCTGCCTGGAGTTAATTAGCAGGAGCTGTCATGTCAAAGCTTTCGGAGATGGGGATCAGCCAAGGAACAAGCTTGTAGAACCCGAACCATTTAAAAATGTAAAATCTCTTTCCATTACCATCAACAAGGCTGAGTTTGTGTCAAGTCATACAGCGTATTGGCACCTTCCAAATCCACAGGAAACGCTTTTCACATCATCTCCGTTTGCAGAGTATAGCAGTGTCTGCTAACATGCTGGCAGACAAGAGGTTGTCGGGGCTCCTATTATAAACCTTATTTGTCATACACGTGCAAAACGATCTGATGTGTCAAACAAGATGCACTGCCACCAGTTACACACAGCTCTGCTCACCCAGTTGTACTTCAGTACTGCAGAGGCGAGATGCCTGCTCACACACCAACTGATGTAAAATCAACATAACTAACTCTTTTTTTCACTTTATGGTTCTGGATGTGAAATACAAAAATTAATTTACATAATATTGCCACATCCCTTAGCTCTCATAGATGCAGATGAGCAGATGAATCAGAGCTGTGCTGCTGTCAGGACTCAAGTAGAAGAAAAAGTGGGGTTTCAAGGCAAATCAAAAGCCTTTTCCAATAGAAAGTGGTTTCTTGTTTCATTCCAGCTGCATTCGATGTCCTTACACCATAAACATGAAATATTCCTAAACTGTCAAAATTAAAAATAACCAGCAGTCAACTTCTCAGTAAAAACCACCCTGCCAGAATCCACACATAGGCTACATATTTTTAATTAATCTAATTCTGCATTTTAGTCAACTCTTCCCCTCCAAATCTTGCAAACGTTCCCTGCTCCCATGGGAGAAGGGAGTAGCACTAAGCCAGCACTGCCAAAGGCAAAGGAAGGGGCAGACAGCAGGGACACTTGCCACAGTCACCCAAACTCAGAACCACTGAGCCTCTCATCACTTTACCTTACCAACAGCTCAGTAACACCGCAGTAACGAGTGGCTGTGTTTCTAGATAAAGTGGACCCCTTTTGCAGGGCAACAGAAATCACCATCAGAAAATGTCTTTAAAAAAAAATAAAATTTATTTTTAGAAAAAAAATGTTTTATCACCACAACACTGTGATCCCGTTTGGAAGTGCTCCAAAGCCAATATCCAACAACTAACAAGAGCTTCTTGCTGTCACGTGGGGCTGCTGCTCTGCCTGGCTTATTCCTATGAAGAGTGATCGCAGACGGATGATTATTGTAGCAGATAGTTGACCTTTATCTAAAATTCCATTGAAAAGCTTTATTGACTGTAGTCTTGCGGGGTCTTTCAGGATTCACTGGGTCATTTATTCACTGTCGGATACTCATCGGTTTTTAAGCTTTTAGGACTGCTCGAGCCTTAGGAAGGAGCTGCACTTTTTTTTGTCTTTTTAAACTGTTTTTAAGACTGTATGAGTGGCTGATTTCTTTTCTTCTCCCTCTCCAGTGTGGCTAGAGCACAGAAGGTTATCTTAAAGCACATGAAAAGGAGAGAAAACCTAGCAGTGTGGTACGACTACTTCCAGGGCAGGTTGGCTCATGCACATGGGTGCAGCACAGCTCTGCACTGCCTGCAGGTACCCCGGGAGGAACAGAGGATGCCTTTTTCACTTCAGTTAACGCAGATTCAGGTCTAACTACTTCACTCAACATCCTTCTGAAATTTACAACTCCATACCACCATGCTAGGCTTTCATCAGTTGAAGTCACTTTTTCTGGGCCACGTGCCTGTCTCAAATAGAAGTGAGAAAAATAAAAGAATGGTTCGACCCTTTGTGAAAGAGAATTTATGGAAACAGTTTATCCAAGCTAAAGAAAAAAAAAGAAATTCTGGTGACAGCTCCCCCAGGCTTCACAGAAGCGTCCTGAAAGGATGTTACTCCCTGTTCAGTGACAAAAAGAAAACAGTGAAAGGAAGACAGTGTATGCATCGAATGAATTGGGAGATCTAGGAAAAAAAATAGTGTGGATTTGTCTTTGAGGGATAAATTAAAATGCATATATACATGGGGACTGAGTTAAGGTTACAAAGATATCTCTGGTGTTTCCAGACTTTGTAATGCTTGATATTTTGTATTAATATTACATATTGCTATTTCATTTTTTACATTTAGTTCAATGTACATTCAGAGAAAAGAGAAATAACAGATTTAAACATTCATTCTGGGTTTATTAAAATCTTTGAGTAAAACCCAAATATTCTCAAGTTGCCAATAATGCTTTAATTCTGTAATTATTTCTAAATCTGAACTAGCATTTCTGATTGATTTCCAAAATATATTTTTCCCTTTTCTCAACATGTTCACTTCTGCTAAATTTTCATCCTAAAGTGATGCTTTGGTTAATCATTTATTTCACTATCCAGTAATAATCCTGCCCTGCTTCCCTGTTCATAACCAGCTTGGTTACAAGCGATGAAGGCAACATGGAGCCTCCTCCTCACACACAGCCAGGCTGCATTCCCCACATCCTATTCTCTAATTTTCTATGCATTTCCAGATCTAAAACCTTCTGTTTTCTTTCCCTTGTTTGCTCTTGGCAGCTACTGGCAGGAGACATCCTCTTAATGATCTTTTTCTGGCCTTCTAGACGACTGCTCAGACTTCTACAGATCTTTCATTATTAACGCAGAAGCCTTGTAAGTCAGTTTTAATGGCCTGTGCAATTTTTATTCCTTAGCAGGAGACATAACCTCCTCCATATGGATATATGTTTATTAATATAAATCCTTAATATCATTTTTCCTAGTGAGAATAATCAGTAAAAGCCAACTGGCGTGTATTACACCTTGTACTGGTTCATCCAAAAAATCAAAAAGTAATCTTTGCCCTGCAATATGTGGAGCATGGCAGGGAGAAGCAGATAATCCTTTTCCCTGAGGTTGCCTAGGCACCGAACGACAGTGAGGTTTCATTGCACGGTCCCACCATTCCCCTCCAGAGAGAGGGCCACATCCCGACTGCCGCCGCTTTCATTTCTCTAGCGTGGGATTCATTACCTGGTTTCAGCCCCTTACTATTATTCCTGGAATATCTCCAATCTCCGTTTCTATTCTGATCGGGGATAAAAGAAGGATGGGTCGCTCATGTTAGGGACGTGTAACGAATGCTGACAAACCCACTTTTTGTCTGCGACCCGACAAATTGCTATTAGCGCTCAGCCTTCATTACTGCCTTACAGTTTAAATGGGGAGAGACTTGGTAAACGGGACAAAACTCTGCCATTTACTTATAAAGAGAGTGTCCTGGTTTCTTTCCTATAACCAAGGGGCGATTGTCCATTTATTCCATTAAAGGTTTTCCTGCTCCACAAAATAACTCCCATTTTTCTTTTAAATACACCCTTTGAGTCTCAAGATGGAGTTAAAGAATAACATACACCACAAAAGAAATACAAGGTATTCTCAGTGCTATTGGATGAGATTTCCATTGCTTGCTTCCAGTTAAGCAAGAATTGTTTTCTCCTGCCTCTTTTCTAAAGTCCTCCATGTATATCAGGAGACTTCTCCTGTTCAGTGAATAGCACAAAAGTTGGCGGTACCCCTTCTTTAGTAATGATTTCCATCTTTCCTCATTGTTTCATCTAAGTTTGTCAGTAAAGAAGGTAACAGATACTCCTATGCAAAACCAAAAATTGCCTGAAAATTTGTGACACTGGAGCATGTATTAGTCCTGCTGGAATTTCAAAGCTGTGCATCGTTTTTCCTTCTGATTTTTAATAGATAGCTTATTAAAAAGTTTTTTTATGGCAACATAGCCCATTACAACTAATTTTATGGTTAAACTACATTTAGTGGCAACCCACCTAACAGAGTGAGTAAGATTCATGTTCAAAGATGATAAATTTTACAGAAAAGACCAGACCAGCAAGGCCACACATTAACCTCCAGTGTCATAAGAACTTTGTCGCACACACGTATAGATCATCTGTCAACAAAGCGAGCAATACAACTGTCAGGCACAGCAAAAGCATTAAATGCAGGCTTAGCCTCCAAATTCTGCCTCTGATATATCTGGGCCCTTCAGTTACACCAAGCCACACTGGCTGGATTGCAGTATGAAAGGAACACAATTCCCCAGACCACAGCACAACTAGAGCTCCAAATCAATCTTAAATTCTAGTTATTGAGTGAAAACAACCAACCAAGACTTAGCTTAAGCAGAGCAACACCAGTTTGGACTGATGAAAGCGACTGGAAGTGATGGCTGGAGCTTCACATACAACCTGTAGCATCGCCCTACAAGAGACATTACTTGAAGGACAGAGGCTTAACAAGTATCTTTCAACACAGCCCATTGCTGAATCAAGAAACTGTTTCCAATTGCTTTTCAGTTTCCAAGGTTGTTTAAGAATCCCAAATTTTACTAAAATAAGGAGCAATCTACTCTCATGTGAGAGCTGAAGTCAGTTTTGCTAGAACAATATCCAACGTAAAATAAAATACTACACAACACAGCATGAAATAGTAGAGAGGTGCATAAAATTGAGCATATCTGTTCTCTTGCATTCTGTCAGAGCTCAAGGTCGGCACCAAATGCTGTGTTGAGAATGACTTGATTTTGATCTATTGTCTCATGTGAGCCAGACTGCAATTCACCCCACTACATTTATAACAGATATGATTAAAAACAATCAGTTATATTAAGCAAAAATACATCTCCCAAGGCAAACATTCACTTCAATGTATTCTCCTCTGGCTATAACACACACATCTATGTATATAAAAACCTTCTGGGTTTTTATGGTCATTAGCACTGAGCTGAAAAACAGGGAAAGCCTGTGAGGGAAACTGGGTAAATTAGATGCAGGCGCTATAGTGATTGTATTTCCCTCAGCGTAATTCCCTGCCTACTGTGTAAACTTCAGCTGAATGATCTCTCCATGGGCCCCACATATGTCATTCGAAATAATCATAGCAACAGTTGCTGATGCTCTCCATCCTGGAGGATGGCTGAACCATCAGCAGAATTGCATTTTGCCTCTTACTTTCGGCGTTTAACTGAAGGTTAAATAAAAATACTTGCAGTTTCTCTGATGAAAAGCACAATGCAAGCAAAGGCAAATAAAAGACCAGACAGGCTAGACTACATAGAGCTGACAGTGAATTTTCCAAGGAAATATTTCTGAGCACGTAAAACATGCTGATGTATTGTAACAGAAACATCTCCTGGAGATGGACTGATTCCGCACACTTTTCAAAGCAAATCCCCATGGAAACCTGACTGCATTCCCAGCAGCTCGGAAGCACCGAGATGAATGCTCCACATGCCGGGAAAGTGCCGTGAATTGACTCCTGCCTAACAGCTGGAGACGTGCGAGTCATGGGAGAAGCCGAGGGTCTTGGCAATAGTCAGGTTCTTGTGACTCATCCTGGGTCTCCCCAGTTTGGAGGCTCTGTTTCTTCTTTCTTGAAACCCCAGGTTAGTTACTGTGCTCAGCACTTCCAGAAACTATTTTGCTTTTGAAAGACAGCATTTCAAAGCTATCTCTGCAAGTAGCTTTGGTGTTTTCCTGGCCAGCTGAAATATCAAAACTCTACCCCTGCTCTGTTTGTTACAAGGTAAATATTATTTTAGAAATGAGAATGAAAAGGAAACATCCTCATCTTAAAATTCCCTAAGAGACAACTTACCTGTGGCGTGGCAAAGAGAACAAAAAGCAGAGAATTAAGTTGTTGAATCCTTGCAGAGCTTTAGGCAAATTCCATAATCTCTCTGCTATAGCACTGAGGATCAAAACACAACTGCCAAAACCTGACTGTTCCATGCAGTTGGTCCACCTATGGACAGCGGATGCTATCCAAAACCATATTTAATGAAGAAAAACCAGTAAAACCAGATAAAGGCCAGAATAACTTGGGTTTATATAGGAAGACCCTTCCTGACCCAAACCCTTTAAAGTCCGGTTAAACCCGATGATATTTCTCACACATTTCCCCCCAACACCAAGCAGATGAAAGTGCTTGGGATATTGTGGACCATTTCCTTCCTTCTGCCTGTGCACTGTGCTATGAACCACTTGTCCTGCTTCACACAGCAATCTAAGTTTATTAATATGCATGTGCTATTTCACAAATGTTCAGTGATTTGAAAGTGCTGCATAAGGTTTGCTGTCTGTTTTCTCAACATCTGTCCCCAACGTGCACTTCTGTCATGTTCTGCTCCCATTGTTCTCAGATCAAAAAGTTAGAAGTAAGGCACAAATCCGTTTGGAGGTTTGCTAGTGCAGACTGCAACTCCTTCTTTCCCGAGCGTCTCACATTCTCACAGCATATGACACTTTCCAATTACCTTTTGGCCCTTTTATTCCCCCAGTCTGGCTCGCATATCTCTCTGAATTTGGTCTCCATGCAGCTCTGAACCCACAGTCTGACAGCTAAGGACATAACAAATATGCAGCACTAACCCTTGGGGTGGTTAGAAATGCCTGAATTCTCCTATTACAGGCAGATTCACAAGTAAAGGTCACCAGAAAGTCTCAAAACTTAAAACAAAAATGGGCCATGCAACAAGCAGTCAAAAGCTTGAGGAAGCAGGACAGGCTGTCTTACAGAAAAACCAAAGACAACTTGCAAAGTTTGGATCCAAATCCCAGCTCTGCCAAAGACTTCCTATACAAACTGAGTCTCATTTTCTCACCTCTCAGCTTCCCTCTGTACAATGCAACAAAATAGTTCCTTACCACATACGACCCTGTGCAAGATGTATCCTGTGTACTTTGGAAAGGTGCTACAGAAGTTGATAAAAAGAGAGGAAGCTTCACTAAAGAAATGGAAAACTTTCCTGCAAACTGTCTAGCAAAATGGATCGATCACAGCAGTTACCCTGGCTGATTTACAGAGGCATAGTTTAAGAGGCAGAATTATGACTAGAAGCAACCAGAATTAAAACAAAAAATAATCATACAAACATTTATAGCTCATACTTTAAGATCAATTCCCATGTTCTAAAAAGTGTCATCCACAGAGATAATTCATGACTATTTATAGCTTGGAGAGGAAATGCTTAAGTTCTCTCAGGAAAATACTGAATGTAACCAAAGAAATTACACCTGACACCAATTAGTCCCTATTTGTAGACTGTTTAGCATACAGCACTTCAAAAATTCACTTACCTTAATACAAACTGGTCTGCTAGAGAGTCATCAGCCAGGGAAACATGAAAGGTCACAACATCACCTTCTCTGACTGGGTTGAGTGGTAAGCGAATAACGATATTTTCATCCAGTCTCAGTGAAGACTGTTTTAATTTGTCTTGATTTGGGTAAACAACAATGCTACCAATCCTCTCCATAGCTGACAAGGCCTTGTGTTCATTATCTTGACCTGCATGGATATTGTTTTCCCATTTTGCATCCTCTGGAGAACATTCCCCATCTGCTGTATAGATCTTATAGAAGAGCTCCACAGTAATCCCTTCCAGGGATGCTGTTTCCTCTGAAACCAGGGGTGGAGGGGAGCTGAACCAGCTAGGAGATAATTCCAGCTCCGCAACACATAATCCTAGATGACCTGTCAATCTACAGCTGGCCACAACTTCTCTAGACTCCAGGAAAGCAAACATCTTCACACATGGCAAGCTCTCTGCAGAATTATAGTCATCCCAGTCCTTTCCCGCAATATAGAACAAGGTTTGTATTTTAGGTTTGTTGGAATAGATTGAGCTGTCAATTATGTGAGATTTTAATTTCCAATTAAAAGTGAATTTATTTGAGAAACCAAAAGAAGCAGAAGTCAGCATGAGGTCCAAGGGAACAGCCTGTTCAACAGAAAATGGTCCATATGTGGCATTTAGGACAGGTGGCAGTTTGGCTTTGTATATAAAGAATGAATCCACCCTAGACTGCAAACTGGAGTTCCTCATGATATCCTGGTTCGCTTCTTTGAGGAAGAAGAAAATATCAGCGTTGCAGATGTGATAACTCGTGGGGAGGTACGTTGGCAGGTTTGAAAATCTCTGTAGACTGTCCATGATTCCTCCTCGGCTCTCCACCACTGCAGGCCAAAGATAAAAGGAAACAGAAAGATAACTCTAATGTTTGCTTAGCACACCCTTCAGTTTTCTCAAAAGCAAAGTACTCCCAAAGTTCAATACTGTTAGCCACAATTACAAAACAATCTGACACAGATACCATGGAATAGCACTGTTCGCTCAAAGCTCATACACTGAAAACATCCCATTTATCAGCTGTACAGCTCCCTTTCCACCTTCCCCAATCTAGTATCTTCTTGAAAGCCATTGACCAAGTACTGGATAAAACAAGGAGGACATTGACCAGATCCCAATCTAAGTTCCAAAACTTTTTACTGGTTGGTTGTTGTTCTTTAATGGCCAGATCAAACTTAAAACTTTTTCTCATTCATATTTCAATATAAGAAACTGACATACTGAGTATTAGTAGGCAGTAAAATAGAACATTTTCTTTATTCTAACCTCATTAAAACACAATATGTTGGGGGTTACAAATCTGCATCACTCCCAATCCACTTTTGAAAGGTCAGCAGTTTGGAAGTTAATGGCAAACTGATAAAAGCTTTGTATTCTTGAAACTAAAACTTTTCACAGAAAAAAATACAGGGTTCGATAGAGGTCTCAATGGGATGGAATTATAGGCAACAGTGAACTTGAGAAAAGGAGAAAAATCCTTTACATGCAGAAGGTTCACAGATGCTTAGGATTTTTTGGTTAAGAATGAAAGGAGAATGAAACATATTTGGAAACCACAAAAGTTTCTCCACAACACAATGGTCAATCCTCCAGCCAGCGCTGAGCAATTTTTCCCAGGCAAGAAAAGATTCCAGAGGGAGGGAGGGATCAAACAGACATCTTTGGTTTGGGCTGATCTCTAATTAACAGTGAGATACATTCAATCTGGGCTGCGATTCTACCAGAAAGAAATGGTGGGTCTTTCAAACTAACAATTCATACGCTCCAACAAAAAGCTGGTGAATGCAAGCTCATGGGACTGCCACACAAGAAATAAACAGGAACCAAATGAATTAAAATGAAGCAGTTTAATAATGCACAGAGATAACAAAGGAACAATGACAGATCCTTAGGTCAAAGCTCTTCTTGTCTCTCGCTGAAGCTTAGCAGAGATTTTACTGTTTGTCAGGACTGGGTAGAGCAGATACACAACACAACAACCACACAAAAAATTACACCTGTTACAAGCCAGATGACTCAGATACTTGCAGCCACAATTTAGAACAGATAAAAGCTCTAATATTTAAGCTGTTTTTTCACGTTGTGTATTTTTAAAGCCTACACTTAGCGAAGACATTCTAGGGCAAATCTCATGCATTTAACTTTGCTCCACTCTTGTTCTCAGTTGAAATTCTGCTCATTTATTTTCAATGGCTTGATGTAATCTACGCTTGTTTAAATGCATCTCATTTCATCACGATACTTCTGCCTTCACTTTTGCTCTATATTTAATTGTGTCAAGGTTTTTCTTTAGCTATTGGAACATTCTCTGTGGAAACAAGTAAATAGGCAAAAGTACGCAAAAGCATAAAACATTTCTCAGCAGGAAACAGTATCAACAGTCTCTTCTCTCACTACTCCACATGGGGATCAGATCGGGGTTTCCTCTCAGCTTCACAAGCAAATGCAGTTGCAGAGCAGCTGCCATGCAATTGCCCCACTTGAGCGTGCTCTCATTCTTATGACCATGCATAAAGACTTCAGCCCCAGCCCATCTCTCGTAACACACCAGTGCAGCCATGGACCTGGGCACCCACCTGAAATGCAGAAACCCAGATGATGAGAAACTTTCTCCTCACTTCCCCATGTGAGCACTGACCTGGGCCAGCTTCCTATGGTATCATAGCTCACATAGGGAACAGCCAATTTTCCAGTGGAGAAAATTGACTTTAGCCCTTCAATTTCTCTTCCCATTCCAGTGTGAATAATGTTTAGTTGGCACACTCCCTGCAGCATGCAAAAACTGGACACCCTGGTTCTCTATGGGAAACCATAGGGTACGAGTAATAATAAGCCATTCTGAAAGACAGAAGCAGTGTCCCCAGGCCAAGAGGTTAACCAAGCTACAAGCAGTGTAAGAGGCAGGAGGCACAGGTGAGACAGACACCACAGAAAGCAGTAGGTGCTGTGCAGCAGAGATGGGCACCACTGCCCATTAGCACTGGGCATAAGAGGCTGCACAAGGCAAGGGACCCACAGCACTGCAACAGGGATGGAGCAAAGAGCGTAGGCTGGTGACCATTGTTTAGCAGGGGTCAGACAATGCCCCACTACTGCCTGCTGTACTGCTCAGTGAGAGACCCAATGCTTTTACTCCACCACTGAATAACAGAGCGCTCAGGAAACACACTGCAGGACAAACCTCATCCTGCTCATAGCAGAAGAAGGGAGAAAGGAGAAATCAATGCCTATTCTAGACCCAATATCACCAAAGGATGTTTTAGCAGCTCCATTACTGCTCTTCTATAAATAGAGCACCTTGACATGGTATGGCTTGCCCTGCCTTTGTGCAATCTCACAACTCTGTCTCTGAAAGCAAACTTTGCTCCTGTGAAAGCCAAGGCCGCGAGGGAAGGAAAGGTGTTGTTTCCTCAGTGAGAAGTCAAATACAGGCAAGCACCTTCCTAGATTAATTGTAGATAAATCAAACTGCATTTGAAAGCAGTACTTTTGAAAAGTTGCATTCATAATAAATATTGCACAGTCATACAGATAAGCAAAAGTTACACAGAAACAAGAGTACTCTCTGATTTCTGGGAGAAGAGCTAAAATTTGCCTTCTACTAAAACACACCAGACTGTAGGAGATTTAAACACTGACATAGTTCCAAGACCCTAAACAGGAACCAAAACCAAGGCAAAGCTTAAACACATTTGTGTTTACATTATAGGACTTTCCTCCTCCTCCCCTCACCACATGCATCCTTCATGCAGATATCTTCTCTCTATCAAACAGTGATTTAAAGAAAGTTTAAAAGGTATGGTTTTGCCTTTCCTCCATTTCATTACAGTGGCAACAGTCAGTGACTCTTCTCGAACTAGTACGAGGACTCAGATATCAGCCTGCTGTAACTCAAACAAAATGAGATACAAATTTTGTCTGAAAGCTTATATGGGAAGCCATAAACACCGGTAGACAGGGCTGGGGCTTTGTCCTAGAACCAGCCTGCAACAAAATATGATATCTGAATTTAGCAGCAGTTTATGATGCTGTAGGAACATCTAAAAAGAAATACTTCATACGATGACAGGCCAACACCCCGCCTTTTTAATTCGGCACATCAGCACCACAGCATCAATCTCCTTACAGTAACAATCAGAAACAGGACACATTTCCAGCTTTCTGGTGTGCAACAAAGCAACTAATAAATCACCTGCTCCTTTAATAAGCACTCCAGCAGGATTCAAAAGATGGCAGAACATTAGATCAGAAGGTGGGTTAGTCCTAATTATGCTACAAAAGGGAGCAAGAGTTGAAGAAATGTAAAAGGAGGCCAAATAGGCATCCCCAGATCCCAGTGCTATCTCGAAGGCTGAAAATGGTCTGTTTCTCAGACTACTGCAGCACCAGGGGCATGGAGGGAAGACATATGGAAGTAACGTGTTGTTGGACACGACTTGAGATATTTAGCTTGAATTTCTAGAATAACTTTTACTTTTTAACAGTTTTTCAGTAGGTGCTTTGCCCCTTTTAAAACACTTTTTTGGACTAGCCAAATACCAAGACTTACTAGAGCAACAGGTCAACTTGCAAAATCTCACCACTCACATTTTATGCTAAAACCTCTCTCTCTCCAGAGTTGGGCAATAGCCTCATAGCCCAGTTCATCCTGCAAACTCAGAGAGTACAGATGAAAAAAACCCACCCTTCTGATGTTTCTGAAGAGCTGAGAGAGAGAGGAAGCCACTGTGCACATAACCAACCATGCAATGGTGGCATTCCTAGTTCTGACCAGATCAAATGAAGATTCATTTCTGTTGTCTTGATAATTTTTTATCTAACAGAAAATTATCCATCACTTCTGCTTTTAATCTCATTTGACCCTGAACTGATGCCATAAATAACAGCACAAAACTAAGGCACATGCAAAGCCATAGCTGTGGGTCACAGTGTGCAGTAAAAATCTACCACTCAGTATTTCATCCAAGCTACATTTCTTAGATTTCATACATTTTAATAAGGAGTAAAACAAGTATCCTCCTAGGAGGTAGTGGTGGCAGTGACAGGTCAGCATTAAAAACTAATGCATCTGTGTTAAGGTGCAGTAAGAGGAAGGTCTTTAAAATTCATTATTTTGTAACTAAAAAAGAAACTAACTCCTGTTAAAGCATAAATCCAAATCTCACATCGAAATCTTCCCTCTACTTTAGCTAACTATTTCTAACTATGGAAGCCAAGTCTTCCACAAGCCCTCAGTAATTCTGAAGTTGGAGCTAAGAGGAACAAGAAGTGTTTAAAATTGCAACTTTTCCAATATCCTTTTTCTCTGAAAACAAAGAACAACACCAATCCTGCACCTGTGGAAAAACTGTGAAAATGTTAAAATTCATCTTTCCTGCAGCATCATCAGAATTGTAGCATGAGATCATACAGACACTCCTCTTTGTAAAAGAGGAATAATTTCAAATAATGCGGTGCCAGTATGTACTATGATGTTATCCATGACTCATACAGAGGCAATCAATGGCTTGTCTGTATAGGAGAAAAATCACCAGCCCTCACCAAAGACCATAAAGATCAAACTACACATGTACATTATTCCACTATAAAAATGGCTCTATTCATAATAATTATTTTGCTCTGGAAATGCAGGCATTATCCTTGAATAAAAACACGCTGTATCCCAGAATAGGGTGTCTACACAAGGAAAGCTATTCCAGGACTGATAAATTATAGGAGAATAACTAATTCTGGACCAGCTGTGTAGGTCACTTTCTCTCATACACGCAAGGGGGTAAGACCTAATGGTCTTTAGGGACCCGAGCCGTGAGAGGTTATGCGAGGTGCTTTAGCCTGGCTACAGCTGGGGAAACTGACTCTTAATCCTGGCAGCAGGAAAATGAGGAGAATGATTACAGTGTGAAAATCTACCATGAATTTAGACCTCATTTGAGCACTATGAGTAGGATAAGTTTGGGCTGTGCGAGGATTTAAGAAGCCTAGATGAACACCCACTTCATGTTCTCCCTGACTCACCCAAAATTTAATAAAATAACTATGAACAGAGGATGTCACTATTTACTTCCCACATTCAGAGTCCATCCTGTGACTCATCTCCTCAGTTTTACATTAGGGAGGAAAAGGAGGGGAAAAAACCTCAACAGTCCCACTGAGGAACAACTTCCATCACCTGCCACTCAAAACTAAGCCTTACTCCTTTAGTACTTGAGGAAGTTATACAGTGAACCACACTGGCACAGAAAAAAAGTAATATGTCTTCTCAACTATAATAGAATAATTTGAAGATAAAAATGACACTGCAAGAAAGAGCTAGGAAGAGTTCCCAAAACTTTATAACATTAAAGTCAGGCCAGAAGCCGTCAACATATAAAAAATTGTAGCATGATAAAAGATGATAGGATCCCCTTAAGCTTTTCTCATTCTCTCTTCTAATCCTTGTTTGATATAAGGATAGAACCTGATGTAGAACTCACCACCAGTTTACAGTCCTTACATTCAATCTTGATTACACATTTGTGGTCACCGAGATTCACTTTGCAAAACAATGCAAGTTGGGCAGCTTGTTTTGGAAGACAAAAAAAGGGATGTCATTTAGGAAAGAAAAAAAAAAGTCTATTTAATCCAAATTTAATTCAAACATCAAAAACTGATGAGAGATTAATTAACTTTTGTAGGCTTGGGACAATGTCTCACATACTTATCTTAAAATGTTTCAGTCAAACTTCTGTTACCCAAGCTTCGCTGCAGCTACACATTCTGGCCACCCTCCACGAAGCCAGCCCATCTCATTTTAGATAGGTATCTACACCCAGCACATACTCCAGCCTTCCCTCAGTAAATCACAGAAAAGGGTATCTCAGAAGCATTCATCCTCTCCTAAACAATTATATCTTAAGAGGTGATAAATCACCCTTGGGAGGAGCCTATTTCTGTCCGCTAACTCGACTGGTGGCCAGTGGAGACCTGCATGCTGGAGGTTTAGATGTCTATGGGCAAGGGAGTCCTGGGCCATTAGATGTGATGGCTCCCTTTTCACTAGAGCTTCTCTTCCCCCACCACTTTTCTATGTTTGCCCATCACTCTGCTTCCAAAAATCTTGAAAGGGACACCTCAGAACTCATACAACTTTTGTCTGCAAAAATACCTTTTTCAGTGCAAAATTATACCATGCATATGAATGAAAGCCCTGATCAGGCCACAAGCTCAGTAATAAATTGTAGTACTGTGTTCCAAAGCAAGTCAAATGCTTTGTCTGCTTACCGTTGCCAAAAAATTAAGTTGGATGTGGAAGTACTTACTATAGTTTTTAGCTTGCATGCATTTTGCACAGTCACCCAAACTGAAAGACACACATACAGCAAGGCCACCTACAGATAGTAATAAAACCGTACTGTCTGAAAGGCTGACTATAAATCTTATTAAAGTAATCCCTTCCCTGAACCCAGATTATTACATTCACCTTTATGGTAGAATAAAAATTAATTTTCTCAGCTATAATAAGTGTATGATAAGAAGGCATCACTTGGGACTAAATAAAGATTATAATTAACTCCAACTGAATAAATCTAAATTTAGCTTGGACTAGCAATTTGTTTTCATACATTTTCCTCTACGACTGAGTGAATAGGTATGGCAGGATTAGCATCCTGTGCCAGTTCCAGCACTGCTGGCACAGAAAGGAGTGAGGCAGAGTGTAATCCAATACCCAAAAGGCCTGAAGATTAACTCAGGGTTCTCTATCAGCAGAAGTTTGGAAAACTGGAATAAAACAAAAGGCTCAAAACTGCCATTACTCCAGCAAGGAAAGCATGTGAAGTGTTGGACTCCAGAGAGAATACTGCTCGCTGCACTCCCTAAATCAGCATTATGCAAAGACAGAACCTCTGCCACAGGCTGCTGAGAGCATGTTTAGGGAAGCATCCTCTGTGCTTGCCTGATCCTACTCAGTCGTACCGAGTATCCTCTTTTGGGTGCTATCCGAAACGGGCTGCTCTGCCAGACGGATCTGTGCTCTGACCTGGTACAGCCGTTCTTAATTTGCAGTCCCTCATCTGCAGCACCTCCAAGGTGACACCCAAAGCAATTGCAAAATAAGACAACACAACATTACACAAGCACATGGCAAGAACACAAACGAAACTGGGTAAAGTAAATGCATCAAATTTTCTTACTTAGTTGAAAATAAAAATTCTTATAGCAGCACTATACCCAGCAGATTAGAGATATATTTTTTTTCCCAAGAAAAATGAGGCTCTACTTATAAAAGGGGGAGGAACTGCCTTATTAAGCCACTACCTCATTATTTACCATTCTCTGGGAAGATGATTGTTAACAACTTTATTACTGGGAAGGAGGAGTTCAGGCTTGTTTATCAAAATAGAGCAGATTATTTATCCTTGCCGGGGAAAGACACGGAACCCAAGCAATAAAGCTACCCTGCTTCCTCCTCTGATTGCCATGCTAGCCCATACAAAGGTCAGATTTGCCTGCATAAGAAGATTTTATCAGGCATAAGCTACAGCTGAGCCATCATCATTACAGAAGAATGGTTCTCCAAGCAGGTTTATTTCTGAAGATGAGAGTTCTCTTAGCTTAACAGTGACACAGTCTGAAACCAAATCAAATTGTTATTTAGGATTAAATCAGAGTACATATGGATGAAATAAGAGTGTGCATCTAATGCACCACAGCATTATAACAACTTAAATTCACGTCTCATGAGGGTTTAACTTTCCTAGATGAGACACCCTTCTGCTGCCCAAGCTTCATTTCTTTTAAAACTACCAGACTTGAGAACAATTCCTGCCCAAACATGAAATTGCCCAAAATTATTGTCCAAACCTGAGGCATGTAAATTCCTCCTGAATCATTAATATGGCTGTTTTAGTTAAATTTTTCAGAGCTTCTAAGCCAAAGATACAGCATCTCTGTAGGTAGTAAACTGGAAATTTTATTCTCTCATGGAGAGGAGAGATCCCCTTTCCTCCAAATGCAAAGGTCTGGAAGGACCTGAGATACAGGACATTAAACCTGTGACATCTGTAACTGTAGAAATGCTGTTTTAGGTAAGCTTTAGAGGCTTTTATTGCTCCCTCTGAACCCTGTACAGTAGGAAACATAGTAACTAAGACACCTGGTTGTATGGGCTGAAGTAATAGAAAGAATAGTCACAATAAAAGCAACTTTAAAACTCTCTAAACATCCCTAAAATAGCTTTTCCTGAAACATACTGGGATGGTTTCACCATCTGTGAGTAATGTGCCCATCCCCATACCCCATAAAATCTTTATGTCATCATGTATTTTATTTATTCACCTCTGCAGACACATGCTTCTGGCCAAAGTCTTTGTTGTTAAAAACATTTATGCAAATGTGTCAGACAAAAACCTAGAAGTTAGATAAAATATACTCCCATAGTACTACATATATGTTGTGCAGAAGCACTGTGTGATCCCATCCACAGACTGTACAAAACCCAAGATAACAGTGCTCCTAAGCCACATGTTCACAGCCTCTTGGGGCCAGTGAGTTCTAGCCCAGATCTCTTGGGTGTCAAATATTCTTTTCATGAAGAAGAATGGGATCATTCCAGTGGGTGAAGGACATAACAAATACTGAGGGTGAAGCTATAGAGAAAAAGTGTGAGCATGGAGAGAGCATGGGGACACTGAACCTTCCATCTCCAAAACACAAGCAGCAATGAGATCAGACATTCACATGGTTTCTCCTTTGAGTCTTCATCAGTTGTCTCCAGCTCCCATCTCCTTTGATGGAGGCAGTACAGGTATTTGCAGAGCCAAGGTTTTCCAGCCCAGACTAATTCCCTGAGTACTAGATGGGAGTTTTCCTCTGTATCACACTCAGCATAGCCAAGCCCACCTTGGTGTGGCAATCGCTCAGGTTACTCCACTAGGCTGACTACTGGCCTAATTTGCCATTGCAGTTTTGATCAGGTGTGTTGATATGGCAGCTAAAAGTTACAGGCTGCTCTTGGCAAGTTTCTCTGCATCTCCTGTACAACAGAAATGGGGAATTGTCCTGCCAGTTACTATTAGAGGCATTAGCACAGTGGCTAAAGGTCATGAATTCTTCAGCTGAAGAACTGAATGACAGAGTCACGATTGCAAGCTAAACTGAAGTCTAAACACACCTGATTAACCAAGGAGAGTTTCTGTTCTGGTTGCCTGGAGGGGAGAGATGATTGCTAAGGCTGTACACACACAAAGGTTTTGCACAGCCTGCTGCTCAGTGAGTGGAAACCCCATAAACACCACAGTCTACCTCAAAGTGCCTCCCCCAAGTGCGAGCAGCATTAGGAATTTCCTAAAACCTCCTTCTCTATTCCATACTCCTCTCAGCTCTTCTCAGCTGGAGGCAGAGATGCCAAAATCAACCCTGAAAATCAGGACATCACCACTCTTGGAAGGGCGACTTGTACACCAGGACAGATCACATTTGCTATGGGGTAAGTGATGAGGCACAGCCACCTCAGGTGAAGCTAAGCGAGATGACAGTCCCAGGAGCAGTGGCAGGGCTGCCGGACCTCTTGCCCAGCTCCACACTGCATAGCACCAGTCCTGGCACTGCTCCTTACCCCAGTGCAGAGTCAGTGCTTCCAGCTGCCAGCATTGCAAACCCTGTGCATCCCTTCTGAGACCTGATAAATAAGGTGCATCACAGCTACTGGAGGTGTTCAATGCTAAAGAGGAGGTTAGGAGAGGACTCCCTACTACTGTTATCCAAAGCAAAACTCATTTTCCCTCAGTGATATTTCATAAACAACAGAAAATGAATATGTGTATGGGAATATATAGATATATTTTCCAAGCAACAGAAAGGCCTTACAAGGCAAATACATTCACTAAAGGCACCAGGTGATTGCAAAAGTAAATCTCTTAAATATATGCTCTAAACTATTAGCCAACTGTGAAATATTTGTATTCAGTGTCAAAATATCTATGTCACACAAAGCCAAGAGACTGACAGGAGAAAGGCCAGGATTTATGTTATCTGGGGTCTATCTGTCATGGAGATAGGAAAGCTGAGAGAGAGTCCTTTTATTAAAATTACTCTCCCACTGTAGATATTGATCTAAGCAGCTAAGGTTGAATAGCAAAATGCATACCTATCTCTCACAAAGTTACTCACTGGTACAGCAGTAGAGGAGCCGGGCAACTGCTCTCACAACCCAAGCAAATGGCATCCCAAAAAGCAGAGCCAGCAGCAGTGGTACAAACAGCATCTTATGATGCCATAGCACAGCTGCCTTCCAGCAATCAGAAAGTCCCCCTCAACTTCACTTCCCAAATTTTCAAGAAGCTCATTTTCTTTCCCAATCACTAATACAGGTTGCTGTTAGTCCCAGACTGAGTCCACTATTGAAACAATACAGAGAAACACAGTTCTGACTGCATTGCTTACATTCCTATTTTAAGGAGGGGGAAAAAAAAAAAAAAAAAAAAGCCACTTCAAAAGGATCCTTCCATAAATCTGCTTCAGTATTTTCAATTTTTCCTCTAACCAGTAGTAGCTTGGATCCAAATTTCTGCACCAGTTTGGGCTGACCCCTCTCTCTGGCAGTTTTCCCTAAGCCCCTGGAGTCTGTCCTTCTCTTTGCAAACCCCAGCTTCTGACTGCAATCATTGGCTTATTATGCCTAAAGATTAAATCAAACAAAGTAACTTGAAGCTCTATATACTACAGACTTTATGCATTGCTGCATCCACAGGTTACACAGGTACGTCATTTTATAGCACTTCTGATTCTCCCTACAGAAGCTTCTGCCTTTGGCGATACTGAAAAATTCCTTGCATGAGCCAGAAATTACAGGATATATTAAAATGCTGGCAGCAGATTCTCCAAAGGCATTGTCAGAATGAGGTAAGGTTGGTCCAAAGCCTTTCTCCAGAGCAATGGGCTTTCACTGGATTCTCCATCCTGTTGTTTTGAAGCTCTTGGAGGAAACGAGCTCCACATCAATGGGCCCAAACAGCCACAGGAAACCACAAAAGCAGCTTACAATCAAATCCCTGTAAAGTTATTAAGAACATAGATACGTCTTGAATGCACAGAAAATCCTCTGTCTTACCAGCATTCATCCATATCCCACTGTGACTGTAATCCCAGGAAGAGTATATGCCATGCACAGGCCCACTGGCAGACTGCAGTAAAACAGAACGGGATGCAGAGACACAGAAAGGAAAATCCTGAGTAAGGCACCAGCCCCAGAGCTCTGCCCAAACACTGGGAGCCATTCTCATTTCGCTCCCCATTACTGATGGATTTCTCACCTGGCTAGGACCCTGACTACATAGGCTGATTTTTGGGACTCTTTGCAATGCAGATAGCTAAATTCCTGACTAAATATTTGCAGTCTATGCAAAGAAGTAAGCTTTTACTTGGGTTTCCCCACTGAACTCCAGAGACACAGGGTGTTGCCTCCAGCAGATTTGTGTCCCCATCCTTCAAACACACATGCAGATATATAACTTCAAGTGTGTGTGCAGTCTCACTAAATCAGGGAGTTTTCCCACTGGGAAATTTAAGAACAAGTTGCAAAGTTTCAAAAGGAGACCTGGGAGGCCACCCAGCCTTTTAGCTGTTTGAGAAAAGCTCCATGGCTTTACAGATTCACCACTATTAGTTCAGGGATATTTGTGCATTTTTCCTCTGAACCCAATCTTTAACCTGCACTTTGCATTCCAAACAATATTACACTAACCAGACTCCCAAAGCAATATGTGCTCTCTGGTTCCCAAAGGAGCAACCACACAGGCCTAGTTCTGCAGTTCAGACATCATTGAGTTATCAATTTATATCTGCCTCTCAAGGAACAGCATATGAAAACATGAATCTTTCCTTTCTAAGGAAGCTATTTTTTTCCCCCGCCCAAAATACCCAGAACAAAAGTTTCTGTTTTCTCTAAGATTCCTTTACTTAATTCAACATTTTATTTTTGGAATGACAACAGCCTCGAGCAACTCCATTAATTTGTTAGAGTAAAAGAGCTTTGCATTCCTAGGGTGATTGCTGACCTCCTCCCCTGCTCCCCTGCTTATTGAAACAGTCCTCCTCAAGCACATCCCAGTATCAGAACAAGGCATAATTTTTCATGCTTGACTGCATTATTTTACGTTATGAATACACATTTGACATATTTTATAAATTCACGGCAGATGCTGTCAGAAAGGACAAAATAACCATCCCCCGGCACCGCTTTTCTTTTACTACAACGATCAAAGGTTGCAGCTTGTCATTCACACGTGGAGAACGGCTCCTCCTGGGGAGCAGAGAAGGAGCCTGCAGCCTCACCCAGGACTTCTTGGGTGTTTGTTTCTCTGTCTGTTCCCGATTAGCAGTTTAGAGTTCGATTTTCTAAGCGCAAGGAAAATTCCCAATAGCTCTGGAGGAGGCAGTTCAAGGAGATCTTGTCAAAATATTGGTGTGTAAAGAAAGTGAAACCTTATTATGGCTTTCATACTGTGATGCACCAAATATGGTTATCTTGCTCACAGATAATTATTAACTTACAGGCAAAGAATAAAAACTCTCAAGCAAAAAACAAAGTCGGATGAGGTCAAACTTGCAGAGTGGTCCACTTGTGTTAATATATTAAGGTAATAAAAGATAATGAGCATTAGCTGACAGTATTTTCAAACTCTTCAAGAGTCAAGAGAAGTAAATTAGATCAGATTTGAGATTGCCTGAGAAGGCAAAAAACTGGATCTAATTCTTTTCTCAATGACAGGCCAATTATACAACTGAGAAAGAGTCCCAGACTATCACTATCATAGCCCCACCCAGCACACCAGTTAGGAAAATCCAGATCATAATCAGATGATTAGTTCAGGATGATGATTAGTTTAGGATAAGTCTAGACCAGTGCCTCATCCAGAGAAAATGCTTACCTACCAGAATAAACTACCCCAAGGGTACAAATTGGATGCACACTAATTTATAGTAGTGTTTCCCAATTTGCCCTATTACCTCTGAAGTGAAACAATTGACTGACAGTAACCTGTAGTATCTTGGGAAAAAGACAGGACTGAGGATTGAGAGATCTGGAACACCTGGGAATCACCTTTCCACACCAGGACCTTTTATGTGTAGGGTTAACCTGTAGTAGTAGCTGTCAGCTATTTCAGGGAAAAGGAGCCATTAAAGAAATCAGAACCAAATCTGGATCAGTAGTAATTTAGCGTGGAGGTTAGAAATACAAACAGCTGTCCCCTGCTTCTCTGCGCCACTTTGTACATTAACACAAATCGACAGGCCCATCTTCTGGCTGGAATAAAACCCTGTGACCAGGGTAAATAAAATCCAGCGTGACCTCATCAACCCCAATCTCACCTATGTGCCTCTGAATACATAGCCTGTTGACTCCAGGCAAAGGTGGCAGCATTGCTCCCACCCTAGACCCTGCAAACTCACACCTACAACTGCCTGGGCTCACCAGAGGCAGCCCGGGTTTTGTACAGGCATGACAGCCAGCAGTCACGCGTGGGCACAGCCCCGCATTTGTGCACGCTGAGGATGCAGCTCCATCACAGCTCAATGTCAGCATCTGTGCACATGCAGGTGCAGTAACAAGCAGTGAGCAGGAGCAGCTAAAAAGCCATGTTTACCTTCTGCTTAGTGGCATCTCCTATAAGCCTTTGTGAGGAAACATCACAAGTTCAAGTTTCAGTCAATCCAAGTTCAAGTCATATCTTATTATATCCAGTACTGCTCACCTACCCATAGCCTAGAGAATAAAATTCTGCAGGAACTCAGCGTACAGGTCACTTCAGCACTGTTTTGTCTGGCATTTTATAACTACAGCTGAACACATAATTCACACTGCATAATTTATCCACGGGATTTAGCCCATGAAACACTCAAAGCAGATAACAATTTCTTCATACTTATTCATTTTTTAGAAAAATCAGTTAACTTCTTCCCTGCTTCTTCTGAACACTGCAAAAAGATTATGAATCTTTGGCTATATTCTTCCAGGGCTTGAACTCTTGGCTAGCTGTGATCAGTCAGATTAATTCACCTCATTCAGTCTTCAACCTTCAACTATTCTTGTTTCCTGAGTGGAAGAAAACGTGTGCAAGCACTAAATCTCAAACATGCTATTCTAACATTTGGATTCCATTATCTTAGAGATAACATATAATCCTATAATGATATGTAATAAATTAACATTTAGTCTCATATCAGAGAGTTCAAAGGGATCACAGCCAGCTGGTGCTAAAATAAGCATTTGCTAGAGGCTGCAAGAATGGGAGCTGAAGATGAGGAGTGAGATCTAAGCTGCTCTGACGTCTTGGCTTGGTAAGACTGGTTGGCAAGGAAATGATCAAACAAACCCCTGATATGAAGGGGACGATCTCCAAAATCAACTGACCTGTGCCCTCTCATTGTGAATGGCGTCTTTGCAGTCCATCCAACATGAAGGAAGGGAAGATTTCCCACCTCAGAGCTAAGAGGCAAGGAAGGCCATTGTCACATAGTGTTGCATGGGGGACGTAATTCAGTGCTTGATTTGTCAAGGTGCAGAGATCTGACAAGGGTGAGAACAAGCATCCAACCCTGGGTTCAGCTCTCTCCAACTGTAGAGATCCATAGCCACCCTCCTTTCTCCCCTGGTCCTACTTTATGCACACAGAATCATAGAATCATTTAGGTTGGAAGAGACCCCTGGGATCATCAAGTCCAACCATCAGCCCTACTCTACAAGTTCTCCCCTACACCAGATCCCTCAACACCACATCTCATCTACTCTGAAACACAGTCAGGGATGGGGACTCCACCAACTCCCTGGGCAGCCCATTCCACTGACTGACCACTCTCTCTGGGAAAAACTTTTTCCTAATGTCCAGCCTAACCCTACCCTGCTGCAGCTTGCAGCCATTCCCTCTCGTTCAATCACTAATTGCCCATGAGAAGAGACCAGCACCAACCTCTCTACAATGCCCTTTCAAGCAGTTGTAGAGAGTGATGAGGTCTCCCCTCAGCCTCCTCTTCCTCAAACTAAACACTCCCAACTCCCTCAATCAATCCTCATAAGCCTTATTCTCTAGGCAAGAACTTAAAGAAAGGATGTACAGTTTCAAGAGAGAGAGGCCAAAAATAATTTGTCATTTTGTTCCCCTTTCACACACCTCCACACATAGCACTAATACACCAGCCACTGCACAATCTTACTAATAACAACAGCTAGTAATAAAGTTTGCTCCTTAATGAATACATATACTGGCTCTGGTGAGGATGATTTCTTCCTCTTGAAGACATACACAATTAAAAGCCCCTGGCCGGAAGTCGCAGCCTCCTAAAGTGCACAAGGCAATAACAAACACTGAGGGCTGGTGACCCAAAGAGCAGAGATAAATCCTTGACTTGCCAAAATCCCACCAACTTCTACCAAGCCAAGATTTCACTGTTAGTGTAAGGGGATAAGAATTGTCATTATCTTCCCAGATGTTCTGTGTGCCACCTCAGTTGCTCCAGCTACATCCTATAGCGTAGTATGCTTTTCTGGAAATTTGCAGACCCCAGCACTTAAATCTTTGTTCATGAGCAGCAGCAGCAGCAAAAAAACCAATTGACATCAGTCAGATTCGGGTCCTTTCTCTGAATCCAAAGACACACTTCATTGCTCCATCTCAAACTGGAATACACTTTAAAAAAAAAAAAAGAAAAAAAAAAGCCTGTCAGCCAAGAAAGCCAAGAATCCATCACAGACAGAGACAGTATTTATAAAAAAATACTGCCAAACCTCTTTGCTGCTTTGCAGTGGAGACACATCAACCTTACTGCCAAATTAGCTAGAAAGTAAAGGCAGTTAAAAAAACATCAAGAAAAAGGGAAGAGAGAAACTTAGACAGGATAGCCAATAAAAATATACAGTGTGTTGAATTTCCCAACTCTGGACACTGACCACTGTTCTGTATCTGAAGAAAACTTAATAAATAAAACTAACAAAAAAATCTGAAGTGTTATGGAGTTATCTTTGCTCTAGCATAAAACACACATTTCTATTACCCTTCCCGGATTAGCCAAATGAAGATCAATGTATCTATAAAACTCAATGACATGTTAATGCAAACCTTAAAAAAGATAAAATGCCTTTTATCTCAGTCTTAGGAAAACCTAATAAAGAATTAACAGTCCATGAAGCCACGGAATTTCACTCAGGGCTTTACTTTATGCCAGGACTTCCTACTCCATTAATTTTTAACGGACAGGTTTCCCCAGGCTTTGGGACATGTTGGTACAATTGTACATCGCCATTAAAATTGGCCCTATATTTTCCTTCAGAGCTGGGAGAGGAGCCTCGCTGCAGTATGTGGACTTAAAATATAGACAATACCCACAATGGATCACAACTGTAAATCCGAAAAAAAGTTAAGGTAAGTAAACATGCAGAAATGGTAGACAAATATTGATTTTGATAATGATCTGACAATTAATGAATTTATGAGCCAAAGCTTCCACCTGCAGGATAAGCACTTTGGATCAGAACTCATTCATAACATCAGCATTACAGATTTATATCAGAAGTAACTGCCAGGAATCTACTAACGCAACACTAGATATTGAATCTTTAGAAATGCAGTCAAATATTAGTCTAGGAATGGGTTCAAGATTGGTTTTCAGAATTAATGAGCCTTTGGTAACTGCCATGGGCCATACCAGGAAGCTGGTATCCATAAAGCCAAACACCCCCAAGAGCTTGGTGAGAAACGGGGCTCATCCAAGTTTCTAGCTATATTTATTTCTACTGACAAACCACAAGGCAGCAAGACCAGAAATTTCAAATGCTAGTGCTTAAAATCAAATTAAATCCAATCCTTTTGCACATATTTAAAGTTTGCTCACTCTCAAAAGGGCCTGAATACCTACAGCCACCACTAACATTAAGTGGTGGATGACATTAAGGAAATGAAGATGCTTCCCACTTCTGCTAATTGGGTTGGCTTGTCTTGGATGCCAGGGAAAGCACCAACTCCTTTCAGACACCACAAGGTGAATACTGACGCCACTGTGCCCAGCTGAATCATGCTGCTCTTCTAGGGGGAATGTGCCAATAGCAGGAGAGGCACAACACAGAGCCTGAGCTCATACACTCCGCAAGGCTGACAGGCTTGGGCTTGTGCATCAGCACAAGGGTGCTGATGGGAGAAAAGAGACAGCAGTAGGCATGGAAAACAGTCCCAAAGAAAAGCAGGGGGCAAAAGACTAGGACAGAGTGACAGGAAGAGCAGTGAGCAAAGTAGAGGCAGCAGGAATAAAGCTTGATAATCCAAAGTCTGAAAACCTGCTATTTCCATTAGGAAAAAAAACAAAAAAAACAAAAAAAAACAAAACCCAACCCCAAACAAACCATTGGGTTGAAGCCTTTCCCTCCTCAGAGGGATGAAGGTGCCTTCCCCTGAACCTACCTGGGTCAGGTAGGGAGAAAGGCTTCCCTGCCTTGGAGGTCCTACCAGCATCCTCCCCAGAAGGCTAAAGCTCCTCAGACACCACCGGTCTTGAGCACTATTTGCACCGGTTTACCTGGGACCATCCTCACCTCCCTTCCCATCTATGCTTCTCCCCCTGCTTTGGGAGAACAGCTGCTTCTTCGAGGCACTCTGAGATTAATTATTCTTTTCTGCTCCTGCACAGTGCCTTGATCTGGAAAATTTATTTAGATACCTTCCCAGACAGCATATGTAAGTGCTGGCCTCACACCTGCATGACCATAAAAATCAACACCTGAATGATGACAAACATCATGGCAGCTGGGTGGAGACTGTCCTCTGCAAACATTACCACCCTTATTCTCATGGGCTTGGACCTCACAAACAGAAGTCTGAGTCTCCCCCCTGCTTCCCACTTGAGACACAAGTACTCAGCTAGAGTAAGAAACCAGGCATGGAATAACGAGAGGTCACCTTCTCCCATTAGTACACAGGGACCATGCTGTGTTCAGCCCTGAAGCACAACCACTGCCTGATCCATACCACTGCTCTGCCAGTGAGATGCATCAGCAGAGAGGTAGGACAGAAAGAGTTAACCTGGGACAAGAAGAAAGAGCACCAAATGCTCTAGGTGGTGATGTCCACACCAAGACCCCCATTTCTAGTGTCTCACCCCAAGCAGCCATAAAGGAAATGCAGGTACTCTCACTGCCTGACAGTCTCATCTCTGTTTTTCAGCTCAGGGTAAGGAGTTGAATGATTCAGTTGTCCTGTTTTGAGAGTATGGAAATAAGGCTTACATTCTGAGCCACAGGCATTTCTGCTTCTACATAAAAATGCTGGATATGGAACCACAGCCCCGGATGCATCCTGCACTGCAAATCCATTTGTTGGCAAAAAACCTTATTTTGCCATCTTTATTCACCCAGCATCTCGTAAACACCAAGTACATTTGGATCACCAAGGTGGGATGTTAAATTAATCAACAGGAAGCACTGCCTTCCAAAGGCAGCCTATTCTAGATCTATTCCTGGCTAATCTTCCAGAAATACTGTCACTCTTACTTGTACAGAAAATTTGCAAGAACTGCAAACAGTATAGTGCTCTGCATAGTGGGGTGCAGACCAGCATCTTTTGTTGCCTGACATGGAAAAAATCTATCACCAGACCTCCAAATCTGCCAAAGTCCCTCTTTTGAGAGCAACTACTTTCAAGAGTTCTTATAAAAGTCTCGTATACAAGCTTAAAAAAAAGGCAAACAAAGAATAGGAAAATAATGACTTACCTAATAAAAAGCAAAAATCCTAGCCCTTACCTTTCAAACACACCCTTTGAACCTCGCCATCTCCACTGAATTTTAGATGAAACTTAGAGCCAAATATTTATAGGCACCAGACTATAAATGAACCTCCCTTCTGGTATCACCCTTCAAGCCTTCAGTTCAGGGCTGGGCAAGACAGAAACATGAAGATGGAGGGTGAATTAGCTCAAAAGGGGGAACTTGTCAATCAAAGCTGCTAATGCAAGACCACAACAAAACTCCAGTTTAACCTCAGCAGTGACCACCCATCATAATGTGGCAGCTTGACTGCTTGTCAGCAACCTGCTTTGAAGAACAAGGATGCTGCAGAAGTCTTTCTGAAACTCAGCAAGGAAAAATGCACCTGTCTCCTAGACATCCATCAAGGCTTTCCAGAGTCTGCAACCAAACGAATTCCCAATAAGTCCCAAGTAATTTTCGGAGAAGAAAAAATACTGTATAAAGGATTAATGCAGATACAAGCTCCACAATGCTCTGCTATGTGCCTTGCACATCATTTCTCCACTTTTTACATAACCACACCTGAGTAGGGCACAAGGTTGAACGTAGAGAGATCCCATGTTTTCCCTCATCCCAAGTTCCAAGGACACTGGGCTGTTGAATACACTCTGACAAAGCATCATAGCACAGTTGGGAAAGCATCAAATTTAAAGCAAATCCATCCAGGAATGCAAGGTCCCAGTGGCAGGGAGCTCCCCAGCACATGTCCACAGAAAGGGGAGGCATCTGCAAGGGAATGGATGACAGCCCAGAAGAGGTGACATTCTTCCTCTTCTTCTTGGCTCACATCTGGGTTTACTGTGTTTCCTCTCCTCACACCAGGAGGGGCAGAGATGTTTAACTGGACTCCTGACACAGACTGCAAGTAGGTTTTGTCTCAACCAATTTATACCAGTACAGCCCTAGAGATCACCCTGTTTACACCATAACACTAGAGTCTGAAGCCTGTTGTCTGAACATAAATAAGTGCTGGATTCACAAGAGATTATCATATTTTAAACAGAATATGTTTGTAGTTTTCTTCAGGAGTATTAGTTTACAGAAATGCAGTATATTTATTCATGCAGTTAATTGGATAGATTGTAATAAAAACAAATATATCCCTTCCTTCTCCTAAGTATAGGAGTAAAAAGGAAAAATAAAATTTTAACTGATCAACAGCCTCATATTACTCTTCCTGAACATTTAATCACAGTGTTTCCAGCACATACAGCTTGCAACAAAGATGCAAAGTAGTTAATTTTCCAAAAGCAAGAACCGTTACAAAACCTGTAAAGCAAACAAGCCAATCTTCACCTTCTGAATATTAAGATATCCCACAACAGCAAGAAATTAAGTCCTGGGAAGTCTTGGCTCCTGACAGTCCTGCTATCAGGGCAAGCATCAGAGTATTGGGGCCATCAGAGCAGCAGTGGAGAACGGAGGCAGTGAAGGCTGAATTCCTGCCCAACCACAGACCTGCCCTATCCCCCACTCTGGGACTCTGCCTGTGCCATCTCTGCAACAGAGCCCACACCAGCTTCAAATGTTGTCATTTTATCAATGAGAACCATAGATGTGTAAAGACCAGCTTTCACTACACTTTATTATGTTTTTAGCATAAACTAAAAATCAATTGTGTCTCATTAATAAAATTCCACCACAACAAGCCAATTAGTAAGACTCATTAATTTTTTATGCATGTTACTAATGTGCATGAAGCCAGCTGACCTTTCAGTGATTAGTGTACCACACATTCTCGTTTTCTACCTTCTTTTCTTTGATCTACAGAAGTTGCAATGTATTTTCCAAGAACCAAAGCCCAGTTTTTCCGTGAAGCTCAGAGCTGGCTCTTCCCTTCTGTCACGTAATTCCCGATCACACTTGAGTGGTCCAGTGGGGCCAGAGGATCAGGGAAGCACAAAGACTCCTGCAAGCTATTTCCACCTGCAGAACAGGCACTCGCAAAGCCTGGCCACATACAAGGGTATCTAGAAACATAAAGATTCAGTGGTCACCAGGAAAGCCTCTTACTCCTGCAGGGACTGAGGATGGGCAGCCCTTGTCCTACTCACCCCTGAGACAATGACAGCTTCCGCCCCACTCAGATACTCTCAGCAGGGGACACTTCCTGGTGGTTTCATAACAAATAGCCCAAACGCCAGTCAGTCCACCCCAAAGCTGGCCTCAGTGTGATCCAAAGCACAGCATGTGCCACTAACGGATACGTGCAGACATTAAGTTAGTAAAGCAGAAATAAAAGAATTTAGGAATAAAATGAAACTTCTGCTTGAGTAAGGGTTTCTGGATCAGGCATTAAATCTGCCCGGTATCTCTCTCCAGTGTCACTGCACACCTATTTTCTCCTTGTAAAGCACAGTATTGATTTTTAAATGTTTTCATTCACACTTAGAAGCTTTCCAGGATTGGACTTTATTCTTCAATATTATCCACTGAACGGTGAAACACTGGAACAGATTGCCTGGGAGCACCACAGGGTCTTCATCACTGGGAGACCATAAGGACAGGCTATCTTCAAGGAATTTCATAGGTAGAGCTGGGCTTTCCTTGGAACAGAGACATGGACTAGAAGACCCTCCGTGTTCTGTCCCAGCCCTATTTCTCTATGATGTCTAGCACACTCTGAACCCGGAACAACCAAGAGAGTTAATCTGCCCTTTGAAACATCAGCAGCATCTCAGTGGTGGTGAAGATGACAGCTTATCCTACCTTATGTCATCCCTCTAATATCTGGTTCTCACAGAGCTTATCTGTAAATCTCTGAATTTCTTGGATCTTATCTGTCGCAATATACTGTACAAAAAAGCAGCAACTTTGCAGAACTGAACACATATCTACAATACTATCTCCTGGGTTCAGTATAGTCTTGATATTGGTCTGTTCACTCATGACTAGAAATACATCTACACTTATTTACCCATGTGCAGTTTTGAGACTATTATGACAAAATGAACAATCTAAAATTTGCTGTTAGAGTGTTATTAAACACAAGAGTCTAATGTGCAGTTATAGAATGCAACAACACTGCTGTTCCCTCACAGGAGGGATATGGGACAGAAGATAATAGCATAGTCTTTGCCTACAGGCAAAGTGGGGAAAAAGTTGATGGGAAGACTCATACCACCTGCAACTCCTGTAGGATCAGCGTAGTTCACTGTGTGAATCAGCGCAGTGTGGCACATTGGCTGCTGGACTGCCTTCACCTTCAAAGTCTGGATATACTGCAGGAAGGTCCTGCCTAACGACACTCCCATGACATTGTCTTTTTCACTAACCACTTTGAGCACAGCTGACCAAACCTGGAGTGCCTTCCAGATAACTTTACCTATAGTCAAGCATCCACAGGCAGAGGGAGACCATGGATACAACCCTCCTTCTGAAACCACAGAAGCATTAAACCCCGCTCTCCTCCAGTCAAGGCTCAGGTTGATTCAACATTTCACAAGACAGAGCAGAGCCCACACCATTCAACCCCTCTACCATGGGACATCTTCCCTTGTGGTCACATACAAGCTGCATTATTATTTTTTTTTTTTAGGGGTTTGAGGTTTTTTTCTTAAACCTGACCCTTACACCCTTACAACTTGACAACTCTTGCACCAATATTTCTCCCTTAGTTTTTTTTTCCAGTGCATGATACAGCAAAAATGTCCTTGCCCTTCCAGCAGAATGCAGAAAACCAACCTCTGAGGTTTGGCCCCAGCTCTCTCCAACTTTCTCACTCACAACTTGGTACTACTACAGCTACAAGTGAAATTTGGCCCTTGTGACCAGATCTTTAGGGAATTCCTGCCCACCTCCCAGGAGGGGAACAAGTCTGGGCATAATTTCAGAATGGTTGCAGATACAAGTGTTAAGGGCTCTCTGAAAAACAGTCCACAACCACCACAAAGGAGGGGACTAATTTAACAGGTTTTTGCCACCCACAGTGGGTGCCAAGCACTTGAGAAACCCAACCCCTATTCACCACGGGTATCTGTCATGTTTAGAGGGTTAATTTATTACAATACAGCAAAGTGGCAAGTACTAAGAAGCATTAACCAAGCGACAAGTGCTTATGCATATTTTATGAAGCATCTTCAACCACGGTTCAATGTATCCAAGAATACTTCTGAAAAATGGCAGATTCTGGAGGGGATTTGGAGAGGAAATAACATATAGAATAGGAGGACAGATGTTGCTAATTTATGATGCAAAGGCCTTTACTGAAAAGTGCACATTTTGCTTAAGATTCTCTACAAACGCTATTTTAATGCTGATTTCCTCCTCTTTAGAATTTCAGAAACTCTTCTCTGTAAGAACTTCAGCTTGGCTCAGAAGTTTAGCTTGGATCAAAAGCAGCATCTGTAACCAGCAATTAAACTGAGGCTTCAGTATTGTGTATGTTTTTAAAGCATACCCACTTTTTAACAACACCACTTGAAAAAACATGGCTAAGCTGTATGTTGGGAATGTGAGAGTGCATTTTGTCTTTCTACCTTCCACTCTTGCCAGGGTTATTGGGACTTTTTGACCCGGGAATAAACTCAGAGCAGCAACAGAGTGGGAGCTAATGAGCTCAGAAAACAGAAGGAAGATCATCTCTTCAAAAAATGATAAAATAATATAAAATAAAAATTAAGATAAAATAAAAATTAAAATAACTGCATATATTGGCCAAAGTGCTTCATCAGACACTCCCAATGCCTCATAGGCCATCACACAATCTTATTTTTCCTATCAACACTGAGGAGCATTTTGAATATGAACCAGTTGGTTCTCCACTCTTCCCTCCCCACCCTACCCCAAAAGGTTTGAAATTAAATAAAACACAAGCCTCATGTCCCACACACAGGAGCCTACACAGATTTTTTTCTGCTTACCAGCCCCTCCACATGGCCATGTGGCTTGATTGCTCCTCTGCAGCTCTCCAGATGCAACGCACGCTACAGAGCGGATTATTTTCTGCAAGGTTGCTACACCACCAGGGGGGTCTGTGAAATCCTTCTTGTATGTAAATACCAGTTACAAATAAAAAAGGAGAACCATGCATCAAATTCTCCTTCTGGCATTCATTTCAGACACTGCTGGATCATGCCAAAGTGCAAATGAATGGCAGACACAATCGTGTGCAGATGCTGCACTGGAAAACCTGACATCACTCCAGGACTTTCACTCTATCACAGGACAGCTTTGCTCCTAAGTTGAAGTGGCATTATTTCATATAAGGTGACATTAAAAAACAAACTCACACAACCAAAAACCCAGAAAACACCAAAACCACCCCACAACAAACACACACACACACAAAAGCCCAAAACAACCTTACAGTTACAGAAGTTAGCAATCAAAAAATTCAGTAATTAAGGTTTCCTGTAGAACCACATTGGGGATGGGAGCACCGGGGGTTGTCACAGCTCCAACAGGAGCCCAAAACCTCACCCACAATCCCCACCACAAGATATGGGGTGCCTCAAACTCATATCTTTACTTCCAATATGTAACAACACATGCTCAAATCACACGTGCTCTGCACTTCACTTCCAAGGATGCCTCTCGGCTCTCCTGCAAATCAGGAACGCCAAGGTGTAACCCCAGAGAATAAGGAAAGGCAACTACAGATTCCCATGGCAGCATGGGCTGCATCAACCTTCTAGGCACCACATGTAAAATCTGTGATGAAGGCAAGAAGTTTCAAAATTTAGTGGCAATCTCTCCACCCATGAAATATTCCAACCCAAATAATTAACAACCAGCAGAGTTAAAAGTTGCTGAAAGCCAGATCTTGAAAAGACAGGTGGGGTTATCAATGCTTATCAGCAGTGCTGATGTCCAGGCTTACCAAAAGCAAAGGGGACTCCCGATTCTCCATTTGCGCTTCCTGGGAGTGTGCACTGTCCATCACATGTCACAGAGTCAGATACATGGCCACAAACAAACACATCCTTGTGAAGAAGGCTCTGTGTACACCCCAAACCCCACCAGCACCAATTCAAACCAGCAGCTGCTGCCCTTGTTCCTGTGCTGGTATGGGTCCCCCCCGTCAGTGGCAGACAGCCTTGGGGAAGGCCTCAGTGCCCGCAGGTACAGGGTTACACTGCAGACACCTGGTCAAATCCAGCACAACCCCTCAGCAGCTCAGGGCTGCTGCGTGCTTAGCAATACTTCATGCTCACATACTCCCATGGTGCTTTCAGAGGAGAGTGATTGCCCTGTAGAACACTATCTCACCCATCCCGCGCAGAATTTATTTACTTTTTTTTGTTTGTTTTAATCTGATAAGTTGCAATTTCAGTACACTTGTCTGCAAAAACACTGCATTACAAAGACATATAACAAATACCAGTTGTTTATAGACTAGGTTATATATTCCCAGTGTATCTTCCTGCCTTTTACTGGCCACGTCTTTTATCGGCAATAACCAAGTACCTTTCAAGTTGACAACCTGTTTGGTTTATGGCAGGAAAATGCATCCAAGTGCTTTTCAAGCCTGCTCTCACTGCACAGAATTCAAATAGCTCAATAAGCATCGTTCTTGCAAAGTTTAGTTTTTATGTGATTCACATTTTTGTTAGGATGGGATTCTTGAGGCCAAGCAAACTTTTCAAAATCATCAGTGTCAGTGCCAAAATCAAGTCTCCCTGTCCACACATTGCCCAAGATCATAGTGTCTAAAAAGAATAATAATCATAATCAAGGTTCAAGTAATTTTGAGATGGTAGGCCATTTCTAGTTAGCATTAAAAGAAGCTGGACTTCAAGGATATCAGCTAAAAAAAGAATGACAAAAGAAAATAAAGTAGCTAAAGGATGACTTGGGGAGCAGCTTTCAGGGACACACAGATTGCTGGGAAATACACAATTACAAGATTTCAGGGCAAGAGAATAAACCCTGAAAAAACAGTGACCACATGTGCACAAAATAACAGAGAAGGAGCCTGAACGCTCAGAGCTGGACCCCAGACCTGCCATGTCCATTGAACCATACAGAAGATGGTTACTTACAGGTATGGAGGAATTGCAGAGATGGAGCAAAGCCAAGCAGCTCCATGGGGTGTGCAGCCGCCTCCCATCCCTGCTGCCCCCCACACACTCAGGCACCACCCTCCTCTGCCCTCACCCTCCCTCCACCTCCTCCCTGCCATCCTTCCATCTCTTCACGCCTACTCCACATGGCTCTTCCCATCATTTATTGCCTTTTGAAAGAGCTGATCTACAAGCAATAATCAAGGCTTTTGTGTTTTAATGTTTTGATCATATTCGATCCCCCACTCTCCTCCAAGCCCTCTCTAGGTTCATGGCAGTGACACCTTCCCTTCAGATTCCCTCTCCAAGAGCCTTCATTTCTCTCCCTAATTGAATTGTTGTCATGGAAATCATTCCTCCTCTCCATCTTACTGAAAGACTTTAAAAAAAAAAACCCCAAAAGAACCCAAAAACAAACAACCCCCCAAAACCAAAAACCCACAACAAATCACCAGCCCCCTGCTCTACCACTTTTCCAGCAATCGGACACCCCACACCTTCCCCCCGAGCAGGTCACAGTCCCGGCCTGACACAACCCCAATGTCTGGGCACCACCACTAGATATCCTTTTAATACATCACTAAGGTGATCTCTGGATTTGCTACACAATATATCCTTTTAATACATCACTAAGGTGATCTCTGGATTGGCTACACCACTTTCCTTCTCAGAGAAGTGATACCCCTACAGCTGAGGAGCCATTAGCTATCAAACACAGAACACAGCCACCTGTTCTTCTCTTTCTAGATATAAATATAAATATATATATATACACGCATAAGTGTGAAGAGTTTAGGTATTTCTTTAAAAATAAAAATAAAATCTCTGCTTACATAACAAGCAGCAATTCTGCAGTCAAGAAAGTCGGTTTGTTTTTCCAGGCTGGAAAGTTAATTGCAGAAAAAATCACTTTTGATGAACTTCCAATGTGAAGGCTGCTGGCTCCAGAAATAGAGCAGGGCTGACCTGGCTCCAAAAAGAGTAGAAGAAGAAGAAGAAATAATAGTGTTCAAAATGTAATCCGTTAACAAGTAGAGCTGAGTGCCCAGGCCCGGCGCCAGCAGGGTCTGCTGGGGCCTAGGTTGTGAGGAGAGGGCAGGGCTGCCCCGCCCACACGCAGCCGGTTCCAGCTGGTTCCAGACGGTTCCAGCAGGAGGCCCAGGGCAGCCCCACAGCCAAGCTGGTGAGGCCTCAGAGAAAACACTGCTATGGGAGAGCAAAACTGGCACAGAATGAGGAAAAAAGTGTGAGAAACGGCCCTGGGAGCACCCAAGTCAGAGCAAGGGGAGTGGGAGGAGGTGCTGCGGGCACCAGGCAGAGTCCCTGCAGCCATGATTGGGAGACCATGGGGGAGCAGGTGTGAGGAGGACAGAGTGATGGAGAGGAACTGGTATGAACTGGCCACAAACCCCAGGTTCTACATCCCCCTGTGCTGCTCAGCAGATGGAGGACATAGAGTTTTCAGAAAAGCTGGACCAAAGCTAGACAAAGAAGATGTTAATACCTGATTAATAGATTATACTGGAATATGCAAAGAAAAGCCACTTTACTTGCATCAGGAATTCCACCAGCAGCCCTAACCTATGGAAAGCAATCCCCACACAACCATCCTCACCCCAGCCCCGTGTCCTGTTGGAACACACATCCCCAGCACTCCAAATTCTGTGTTTTCCTCTGTCCACCTGCACCTCCAGCCCCAAACAAATCACCAGGAAAAGACACCTCAGTTAAAGCAGCAAATCATTCAACCACTCCGATAGTGGTCATAGCACCAAACCCAGGCCACCTTCTTCAGGTTTATTTGACTGTTACAAAGGCAAAACCCAGAGGTCAGCATGAGGCCAAGGACAGCTTTCAGCACGTCCTAATAGACAGGGACTGCACATAGAACCAGGATTAAAATATCCTAAATCCCAGATAGGAAGACACAAGCAGGCATTCAGCCATGACTAATACCCCACATATTCTCAAGACGAAAACCAAGAAATTTGCTCCATGATCATTCACTGACAGAGTCCCATAAAGCTACTAATTAGAATGGTGTTTACAGTCTATATTTCATTTCATTTGATGTTTTTACTCTGATTAGTTATTCTATCACCTGCAGAGAGCTAGTTAACTGAATGCAAGGATGTCATTGGACTTAATCAAGTAGAGTAGCATTTCATAGAGGGAATTCAGCTAGCTCGGTCCTGCTCAGTGCTGCTACCCTGTTAATAACTTTTTTAAAAATTAAAGTTGAAAGCTAAGGAGAGTCAAGCTAGGTCAGTGCTCAGAAGAGAGATGCCTGCAAGAAAACGGGTGAGCTGAAAAAAAAATTGTGTATTACTAACCCTTTCTTCTGCCTAAACACCCCAGTGAGACATCATGGCTTCTGGAGGAAACACAAAGCAAGGTTCAATGCTCCTGTGGTCCTGGATTATACAGCGCATCTCCTAGGAAAAACAGTGCTCCTCCCAGTGTCTTCTCACACCAAGCCACCTAGCCCACCTGAACTGCTTTGAAATTTCAAATAAGGTTGGAAGGTTTTCTCTCCCTCCCAGCCAGGTCTTCAGCAATCGCAGTCTCTACACTGTGCCCCACATCCTGCCAAGCCCTTTCCAGGGCTGCTGGAGCAGCAGCATCACTTCATGTGTCTTCTCTGCATGCAGCACTACAGAGTGCCTTTTTATCATCACATGGCATGCTGATTTTTGTCCTGCTGATAGCCTACTGTAACCCCAGATCCTTTTCCTGAAGTGTTGCCTAGCCTGCTATTTGCCATCTGCAGCAATTCTTGCTCTAAGCTATCACTTGGCCCTTTTATCCTTTTTTTCCAGACCACCATTTCAGCCTGTCCAGATTATTTTAAGAAGGCTCTAGTTCTTCTTCCTCAGGAATCGGCAGTCCCTCCCAACAACTTTATATCACCTGTCAGTTTAACAAACGCACTCTCCATTCCATTACCCAGATTGATAATGAAAATATTGAACAGAGATGGACAGGAGCCAGCCCTGCAGAGCCTCACAGATTTTCTGGGAATCCAAGATAAATGGGCTGGTCCATAAAGCCCTGACTTTTCTTTCCCCTCTGTTTTAAACACTGGCACCTCTTTTACTGTTATCTTTCTTTCAGACAACCTCTACCTCACACACACCCCCAAAGCACTCTCCCACTCTCCCATAGCACTGTGATGTTGCTGCCAGGTCTCTGGGGCATCTGAAGCTCTCAAGACCCTACTAATATTGCAGTCAATGGGGAGGTCTCCCCTCCATTAGAGGCACGTGTGGGGCTTTGTGCTCACAGTGCCCTCGCTGAGAAAGCCTTGCACCTCTGGCCTTTTCCTGCTCAGCCAACACACAACCAACACCCTGGTCGGCGAAAGATGCAAATATGGTTTTGCTTTACAACAAAAATTGATGCTTTTTTTCCCCCATTTAGCTTCCTAATCACAGCTAGTCAAGCTTGAAAATGCTATCCTGCATTATGCAACAATTCAGTGAGAGCAGGGGGATTTTGCATAAACTGTGTGCTGTGATGAAAAGCATCCCCCCCCCCCNAAAAAAATTACCACCCACACAAAACAAACAAAACCTCTGTCTTTTAAGAGATGTTCACTTTTACCAGCTATATGTTCCATTTTACTCATTCATCTACTAACAATATTTCTGACAAATGCAGAGCAGAAACAGTTCAATTTGCGAAGAGCTGGGCTGTTTAAACCTCTACAAAAGCCATATACAGTTTTGCCCCAAATTCCACTAAAAAAACCACTGAAGGCTTTTCCAACTGAGGGGCTGGGGTTTCTTTTTTTGAAAAGAAAAAGACATTATTTAGTTATTAGAGTGGAGAAATATCACTCTCTACAAGACACAGAGCACTGAAATGTTCTAAAATTAATACACTGGTCTATTCAGTGCATTTTAAAATTAGAATTCATTTTTCAGAGAACCCGTATGCAAAGTTGCAGCCTGATGCTAATTTAAACAGTAATAAACACTTCAAAACCACGTTTATAATAGAAATGCTAACAAATCCTTAACTATAATGATAATGGCTTGCTAGGCAGCTCTATAATGTAAAATTAATCCTTAACATGTCTTAATTTTTTTTCCACTGGGTCATTTAATAATGTGATAACTCATTTCTTTCCTCTGCCTTCATCTCTCACATTGCCATGGAGACAATTGTGAATCAGATATAAATAAAAATACTCTAACACTGTGGCACCACATGTTCTTTTGATCCGTTGCCAACACGATTTTAAAATTACAGGAATTCACAGGAGCTCAATAATTAACAATTCATTTGCTAAGAAATCACTTCTTTTTAGCAAGTTTCCTGGTGATTTGCTAACTCAGGACTGCTTACAAACACAAGCAAAAAATCAAAAGTTCTGTATTTCCTTTCAAATACCCACCTTGCACTTCATCAGCAGCTCGGAGGCAAGCAATTCTTGCAGGCCAGAGCCCAAAAGCCAGCACTGCATTTCCTTTCTTTGTCTCATCAGTCATAGCGAGATTTCTAATGGGCATAAATTTTACGGCAATTTTTAATTGTTTGAGCTCAGAAGTTACTTACAAGGAAGAATAACATTATGCAGTGAACAAGTTTATTGCTGGCTTCTATTATCAGAAGTGTTAAATCGAGCGCACGGATCCTTGCTTCTGTATTAGTTTGTTAAGTACATACAGCAGTAGAAAGATTATGATTAATTATGCATTAATGATCCTGACACCCCTTAATTGCTACCCACTGATAGAGGCCATAATCCCTGATATTATCCATGTTCTCAGAAATCCTGCTGCAAAACTCTCCCCTATGACAATACCGCCACGAATTTGCACAGGGGCAGGTCTGGGTCAGCAGCTTTTTAGATCAGAGGGTGCTAAATTCGATCCCTGCCGAGGGGCACGTGGTCTCAAGTGACTCCAGTGCTCAAACACCTTGTCAATGTCATCGTGTGTAACCTGTAATAACTTGTAGCTTGGTGCTCACAGCATGAGGACAGTCCTAGCGCTGCACAGTTCACAATTAAGGACTTCAGCTTATTAAAGAACTTCACTGTGGGCTTAAACCTTTGGAGTCACAGAAGAGCTCACTGTCCCGGGTTTTACAAAGGCTCTTATGCAACTCCAAAATTTGTATTTGCCATTACATAAAATCCTCAGTTAAGCAGCATTACTGTGTCATTTATGCAGGATTCTGTTCAGCCTCACCAGGCTTTTCCAGCCTAGCATCCCAAGAGGAGATGTGTTTCTCTGCACAGCATTTTCCATCTTCCACTGCCTTAGAAGCAGAAGGGCCAGCGTGGGCTGACCGTTATTAATCATTGCCACGTCTCTTCCACTAAAACATATAGGCTACGACTCTACAAATACCTCTGTGCATCACAGGGAAACCTCACGCATACAAGGTCTTGTAAAAAAGCCCCCAGCTCTAATAACTATTTTGTCCAAAAGGATTCAAAGTGATTTAAGAGCTCAACTCTGACTCTCAAGAGCAACATAAGCACCTAAGGAGTTTAAATAATAGCGAGGACTCAATGGCTCAGAGCTTGCCTTCCCAATATAATTCCCACTGTAACAGCTAATTATAATTACTGATAGAGCAGGTACAGCTTGATACCAGCCCCGTCCTTTTGGTGACTTACAATGATCTGTTTCTAGAGCAGACTAGAGGAAGTAAAGAAAAGAGAGAACAAAGAAGGTCACTCTTTCCCACACAAGAGCTGCTAAGGGCTGGTCCACGGGGAAATAATGCGTTGACCAGCCACCAGCTGGCTGCAGACAGAGCTTCATGAGCAGCTGCTCCAGCTTCAGCTCTGCCCTTTCCTCCTCTGAAGTAAGTCACAGGTGAACAAATCCACTGGCCAATGCTTTCAGAAGTGGGACATCAGTGCACTTAAGGCACTGTCCCTTGCACTGTCAGCATAGACAAGGCAATGGCTTTCAAACCCTGCTTTGAATCCAAACATTAAATAAATACAATAGATACTAATTGGATAAAACCTAACAGGGAACTTATAACTAGCAATAATTATGGAAAGATAAACACAGAACATCAATTTTTTATAAGGTGACCCAATAAAAGCCAGCTGGTGTATTAATGAAAGTCACATATAATCCCAAAATGCAGGAAAACTGTGTGGTGAATAACTTGAGTCCCCACCACCACCACCATGGGACAGGTGAGCAGGGAAACACAGACCTGCCGCACGTGGACACACCACCTTCAGATTCCCAGGAAATGCCAAAAAGCTATGGGAGGTACAGGAGGATGAAACTCAGCTGAGAAGGAAAAAAAAAAAGCAGGGACAGAGGGGGTTCTTCCTCTTTTGGCATAATTTGACCTAATTTATGTGCTCACACTAAGCAGACCAGAGTGCATTTGGGGAAAATAAGTTATTACAGGAGCTTTAGCTTCCTGCATAGCTCCAGCATAGGAAAGCTGCACAACTTCCATATGGCTTAATGGCTAGCCTTTTGCCTACTGTCCATGTGCAACTTCTCTCCTTGATCTGGCTCAGTAGTCTAAAAGTAAAGTTAAAATATAAACATCAACATCTATATCAGAAAGAGCATCAAGGCAGGAGGGGATTTTTAGTTGAGGGAGAGGGCTTAATCCACAAAACTTTGACATTTTTTTCACAATCACTGAAAAACTCTTCAACACTTCTAGCCTGGCAAAGACTTTTGAAAATACAGATGAGCTTCTAATTGATACACAGTCTATCCGTGGGAGGAAAGCATGCTATAACAGTGCCGTGTTATATATCCACCACCCCAGTTCAGAAATATCAATGCATTATATCTTTTCTGAATGCCAGCTTGTACTATACCCTTCCTCCTCCTCATGGGTATACAGCATTCTCAATCAACTTGAAAATATTTCCAACATAGGAGGAACTGGCCTGGTGACCGGACCTCAGTTGTGGTGCTTGCTATAAAATTTCACAGTTAACCCCAAATTCAACAGTGGGAACTTGCACCAGCCTCTGAGGAAGCTCCCACTAACGGGCATTGCTTGTTCTGAAGTTCCATCTCTTGTCCCACCACCAACCTCCCACTCTTGAGCTTGTAACAAACTTGGAGAGGAGAAAACCTAATGAAGAAATGCACTGAGAACTCTGGGGAGACCTGAGAAGGAAGAAACCTCAGTCTTCAGAAATGGGGGTGCTAGAGTAAAAGCTCAGACAGACATGATACAAGTCTTCCACCATCCAAACGCCCTTTTCCCCCATTATTCCTTGTTCCCACAGTTTGAAAACAGTTGCACAGAACCAGATTCTAACTGGGGAGCCACTATGCATGGATGCAGCTACAGGAAAAGAAGGGAAGGATTATGGAATATTCCCCTCCGACCCACCATTTCACCACAGGGACATCAGAGAGGGCTCAGGGATAGAACAAACACAGATATGAAGGCAAATACAGCACAAAGCTTGCCTGGGCAGGAAAGTTGCAGTAATGGAGCTGCCTGAACATGCTGCAAGAAAACATGTTTGTGGGAGGGTTGGTAGCTTCTCCCAGCCATGCTGCCCACCCCAGTTAATGTCAGCACTGCCCGTGTGGTGCCCGCTTGGCATGGGAAAGCAAGAATTCTCGTGGTTGCCCAGGCAGTAGAACTGCCCTGGGCCAGGCAGCGGGAGAGAAGACAGTCGGTGCTGTCAGCTGGAGGAGTTGCACCTCCGTCTGGCTTGGAGGCAGCCAAGCAGGAGTTAGGATGGCAGCCTAATTTTGCAAACATTATCTCTGCTTTACAACCAGAGAATTGAGACATGCACAGATTAAGTGTCCTCAGAATTCGAAGCCAGCCACTGCTCAAAACTGAACTCACATCTCTTGATCCCAGTCTAATAACTTAAAACACAAGACCATCTCCTACTCTCCTCCATCCAAATACCTCAGTAATCATTAAAGATTCAAAAGGGAGAAGGAAAGCCTACACACCAATTAAATCGTGTTTCAGTAAAATATCATTTTTGTGATGGATGCGCTGTGATGTCCCATGTGCTCCTTCTGCAGGGTTCTGCTTTTCATCAAGTGCTGTAGCACGGAGTTAATGACACATAAGTTTCCACCCTTGTACAGATTTTGCTGCCTTCGTTCACTCACAATGGCTCCCCGTATTTATTAGCAGTATGATAACAAAGCAAAGCACTTGTGAAACTGGCCCCAAGCTCCACTCAGTGAACTGTGAATTAACTGTAAATATAATTAGAGCCGTACCTCACACTCGGGACAGGGAGGAACAGGAGGTCTGCCCCAGAGCTGTTACTACAGCAGTATGCAAGTCCAGGGCTGATAAAAATAGCAGCCCCAGCTAAAAGAGCAGAATTAATTACATCAGCTGTTAAAAACAAGCTACACAGGGTGGTTGTTCCTCTACTTCAAAATCAAGAGGAAATTCCTCAGTCCTTCCTGCACTGGTTGAGAAACTGGTTGAGATGATTCGAGCAGCCACAGTTCCCTCCTGCTACATTACTGATTTCCAGGAGTCTGACTCCATGAAGCACTGCTCAGTCACAGAGAAAAATTAAGCTGAAATTTTCCAAGACAGATATCCAAACTGATCTTCCAAAGTAGCCATCTGCACCCTTTTAGAAAAATCCAGCCTACTGATAAAATGATGAACACAGCCTTTGTGAGCACCCACAGCCAGCTCCTCATCACACAAGGGGTGTCAGCGCCCAACGAGGGGGCTGGTCTCTCGTAAAATAAGCAATAAAAGTCGAGCAGGGACGCAATGGAAGGGCAAAGAAAGGTGTGAACTCTGACAGCTAAAAAACCAAGGTATTTTCAGGAAATTATGCATTGTTCTGCCTGCTGGACGGGTCAGGGAGGGGTCAACAAGGACTGCGGGGGAGCAGAAGCAGCTTGAATTGAGTGCAATAAAGATCAGACAGAATGATCCCAGAAGCAGACTTCTCAGAAAAATGGGAGCAATGGCCACAACTCAGAGTTTGGAAGACTTAGTCTGGGGGTAAGGAGGGTCTTCCCTCAGAGGGAGCACAGGGACAGGCCCCAGGGAGGGGAGGAATCCCCATCCCAGGTGTGTTTGGGGCTCAGCCACTGCTGTCCTGACCTCGTGTGGGCACCAGTCCTGCTCCAAGCAGGAGGTTGGGCTGCAGACCTCCAAAGGATCCTTCCAACCAACCTTTCTACAGTGTCATGAGATGACACACTGAATCTCACCTTTTGTGAGACTGGAAATGCATTTGATGGGGGGAGGATGCAGGAAAGCACAGGCCATGAGGAAGTGGAAGAGTAGGAGGCTGAATCCCTGAGGACAACATGCCATTCTACAAAGCCAGCTTTTCAGTGAAAACTGCCTAATCTTTTACAGGGCAACGAGCCAAGACCTGCAGCAAAGGAGAAGCACTCAGTCAGCATGAACATCCCTTCCTGCTCAAGCTGAGGATGGAAGCTCAAGACTCTCTGCCATTGGGAGGACCAGCACAGGGAGCCTCCCACAACCCCACCGCATCCTCCAGCCTCCCTGTCTCACGGCAGAAGCATTTCCCACCCCAAGGCTGCAGGGACAACAGGACATACCTTGGGCTAATGGAAACGAAACCAGGATGCTGTACCCATCCACACGTTTCTGACTTAAATCCATGGTTGTAGAGTCAGACAACACACCATAAACTGAACAAAAAGCCTCATAACATAATGTCTCCTTGTGTTGCCTTCTCCCATAAACAAGCAAGATTTATGCATTCCTGGGGCTATTAACAAGAGCCATTTGTCTTTATTTCTGCATGTAACTAATGGAGACACCAGCAACATTGATGAGCCTTGTGGGATTAATTACTAAAGCCGTTTTCAAGGGTGGATCTATGGTCTTGGTTTCCCTCATACTAAAGGAAATGTCAAGCATTTTTCAAAGCATAGGATGAAATTTCATTTAAGAGACCAATGGCCCATGTGAGTGCAATCATTACCAGGCTCAAATGCGGCCTAGCGAAAAATTACAAGTGTCCAAAAGGTTGACGACTTTCTCAAGTTTTCTTTAATTACTTAATTTTACAGCTATTAAAGCAGTACAGCAAAACAAATCCAACAGGCCAAAAAAAAGAAAACAAAAAAGCCAGCAGGTCCATATGGGTCCACTCTGAACCAACATGGTTCTTTCAGATACCCACTTCCAACCAGCCTGGAGGAACCTGGAATTCAGGACTGTCCCCTTTTCAGGGAGAACCACAAACGTAATTAAAAAAAATAATTCTAAAAATCTCCATGATCCCAAAGTAAATCAAAGCATCAGCAGGGCTCAGGACTCTACAGTCTCATGTATATTAGAGGTTCATCTTCCTAGCGAGTGCCCACACTGGGGCACAGAGTAACCAATCGAGGGGTGGAAGGACAAGGACAGACGGGAAACACTGGAGACAGTTTAAGCTTTGTAAATATGAGCTTTCACCAAGACGACACAAACAGAAATGAGTCATTAACTTTTCATTTTATGAAAAAGTTGAATAAAGGTTAATAGAAAATTAGTCATCTTTCCTTGAGTTTTTTTCTTACCCATCCTACATAATTTAATTTAAACCGTGCTATGGAGTTCCAAAGGATGATTAAAAATAACCTCTCATTTTTTCTTGAACTCCTTAGGTTTGTACAGGAATTCCTATAGAACCTTATTACATTTCTGTTTATCTCTGCTACATTTAATTTCAATTCTATACATCCTTCCCTTAAGTCCAAAGGGATTTCATGATTGGGGTGGCTTATTAAATAAATATTCTTTACTGTGGCTGGCAGTCCAAACTTTAGATTAACAGTAGATCAGTGCAGGAGAACATCCACAATGGAAAAAGTCTTTAAAAAGCAACATTATTAGCTTTACTTTTCTGAATGGGAGACAGAAAACAGTTGAAAAGATCTTTTCTAGTTATCCCTGCTGTAACCTAGCTGAAGGAGATAGGAATAGGAAGGTTGGTATGGCTGGTGGTGTGGATTTTTTCAGCCTTCTTGGCATTTTAATTTCACAGTGGCGCATGCAGGAATAGAACCCATAGCAACTCACTCTCTTCACAGACTTGCCGAAAGCTGAAAATGTTTTTATCCCAGCTTTCTTGTTGCTGTGGAGCTACAGTACAGAGCTATGTAGCATTTATTAAAACAAGGCTAGGTTGCTTTACAACAGGTAGGAGATATTCAACAAAAGCAAAAAAAAGATCCAGAGCTTGCAGGAATCTGAAACCTATTTGAAATGGTAGAGAAGAGCTTTAATATCCTTACTCAGGAAGATACCTCGTCACCCTCCTTCAAAATTTGATCCAGCCAAATTCATTCAAGCAGTTTCCATGTTTGGTCCATCCACGCTGAATTTCTGACTAAATGTAGACATGTCAGAAGCCCAGAAAGGCTTGTACAATATATCTGGGTTTGTTCATTGACATGAAGGAACTGCACAGATCTATTTCTTTTTTTTTATGGACCAACAAACCTCACCCCCAGCACCCACCCTGCTGCCCTTCCACCATGCAAGTAGCAGGGGCCGCGCTTTGAAGTTGGCATGAGCGAGACACAAGGGCATGCACAGGCTCAGAGGCGCTCACCTAACAGCCTGCCAGCACGTCTGCTAGCACAGGAACCTGCATTAACACCACAGGCCACAAAAACAGCAGTGGTTGCTCCTCCTCCAGCAACACAACTGTCCACTACCGCAAAAGGACAATGTTCAACAGCCAGGAACCGGCTTTGGGGCTGGAAGATTCAAATTTGACACCAACTGCCTCCTGTGCAGCTCTGGTCAAATATTGTAAGCTTGGCTTCACCAAACCAGGTTTGCTGAAGCCCTACAGACCTTAATTAGAGTTAGGTGCTTAAATACCTTGTTGGACCTTAGTTTTTCTCTATGCTGCTGATTTTATTCCATGGGAGTATGTCAGCACCTTCCAAAGGAGATGGAAGATGAAGAGTCACCTGGAACCACCCAAGCACACGTGGGACAGGAGGCAGACCTAATGCATGGCACATGCCCTCGCCAGCAAGGCTTAAAAATCCTCGAGCCTACAAGGGCAAAAAGAGCCCCTCAAGGAGCAGTGCCAAGGTCTTTCCTGGCCCATGGCCGCCTGCCTCAGCATCACAAGATTGATGCACCAGCAGAATATGCCATTTTGAAACTAATTGCACAACAAGAAAAGATTCTTTAATATCATGCAGCCAATCCTAAGGGGAACAATTACTAGGAGATAAAAAGAACAGAGGAAGAAAAAAAAAAAAAGAACAACACAAAACCCAAGAAACTTCTCTGTACAGAAGATAGATTTACACAGTTTGTACATTTCATTAGGAAAGCCTTCTGCGGGTTTGACAGTCACCTTGAGCAGCATTAAGGAGGGAAGGGAGGAGTCAGTAAACATTCAGGAGCAGTAACATTGCAGTTCTGCCCTCAGGTAACTCTGCTGCCATTAAAGGCCAAATCTAATAAGAACTCATGCTGGCTTGCAAGGCAGAAAAGCCTTCAATAATCAATTAAACTGTGAGATAAGACAGCAGCTGCTTCCATGTACGTGGACCACTCAAGCCTGGGTCCCTCATCAGTTTTCTGAGATCAATATGCATCAATGCATCGCTGTCAGGCACATACCCGTCATTCCTGTGCCCTGAGTATGGAACAGGAATCATCCCCTATTTTTCTTTGCAAAGCTGAGACAAGGTTTTACTAAACAGTTTGTTCCTCAAGTACGGGGGACAAGCACTGAAGATAAACTTTTTTATTTAGAAGAAACACCAAGTACCATGAAAGGAGCTTGTATTCATTAAGACCTAGACTGAAAATCCCAGCTATTATCTGTATGCAAAGGACCTTGCAGCAGGTGTCTCACTGCCATGGACTCAGTCCTCATACAGTTTTATTGCCACTGAACCTTGCCTATCTTTCCATCCTAACATATGATTTTGTTTTCTGAATAGAACAGAATAATTCCTAATTTGAATTCCACTGCACAACAGAAACAGCCTGTAAAATCTTAAAAATAAGCCAGTCCCCTCTAGCAGAATAGAAGATATATTAGGCTTCAGGACTGTATAGAGCAGAACATAAAATTAAAATAACAGACATCATAGAGTTTGATAGCATCTTCCAATCTCTAAGATCTCAAAATACATTGCTAGTTGCAACAGCCATTGCTCTGTTAGACAACTGCACATCTCTAAAATGAATCATATATTCAAGAGAGGAGCTTAAAAGTCTTTATGTAAATGGGAAGTACTTTGTTGATCCATGAAACGCTACCAGCTCTGTGAGGGAGCACAGCAGCACTACACAAAGGTCATAACATTCACCATAGGTGTGCCTGTTACTCCAGCTCAGTTTAGACAGCAAGAGTAAATTAGCATTTACTCTCTCACCAGCAGAGAAAGATCATCCCATAAATGTATTTTCATCACCTTTATGTAATTCAGGATCTTCATTTTCTTTGCTCTCCCCAGTACTTAATGCTAAAAGAACATATTCTGTGGTTAAAAATTGGTATTGCTCTAAAGCAATGTAATAATAATATCCTTTTCCAAGCCAACTCCCACAGGCTCCTCACTAGATGGTTTAATCGAAAATGATAGTTAATAGTTGCTTCAGCGTTTTCATCAGAGGCTACTTTGGTTTTGGTTGGATTGGTAGGTTTTTTTAAGTTTTAGGTTTTATGGATATAAAAAGAAAGCAAGCACAATCTGTTCTAAAAAGTTTCTGAAGTTCCCAGTTCAGTCTTGTTGATTCAAAGCAGTCCAACAGACTCTTTTTTTTAAACCCTTATTTCTTTTTTTATTATGTGCCTTTTAAGAATAAGCTTGGTTTATCCTTTATCCTCTTTCTGCAGACACAGGAGAGTCAGATCTATACTCAATATCCAACTTCCACAAAGAAAAACTCATTCTAACAGAATTTTTTTTTTTTAATGCAAAACCTAGAATTCAATTTTTAGGTCTCTCAAATACCTTCCGATGCTGATAAACAGGAACATAATCCAAGCAAAATAAGTGTCTTGAATCCTCACAGCTAAATTCCAATTTCTGTGCAAATTTTAAATGTTGCCCTCCAGTCCCAAGAGTTCCATGTTGCACAAGCAGATAGTAAAGGCAGTGACCTGATTTGTTCTGCCAAGTGTATAACACGTCATAAAATATTGCAGAGGGAAGAGCAAAATTAGCCATTCCAGCACCTTCGTAATCAATGGCAAAAAAACACAGGAGTCTCCCTAGCTGCCAAGCAGGTCTCCAAACCCTGACATTTTCTTTATGAGAGCTTGTTTTCCAAGTCATTAATTTGTCAGCACTTGTACAGTATTTCATAACTCCGGAAGAGCAGCAAACTAAGGCTTCTTGAAATTGAAAGCCCCAAAACTTTCCATCAATTGCAACCCACAGAACAGGAAAACAGCTGGCTTTTTCCTAAGCATCCGCCACAGCACAGCAGTGCCCTCAAGCCCATATATCAACGCAATTCAAAGCCAGATGATGGGCCTGCTTTACTTTCCCTGCTCAGTAATAAGCCCCTTCTCTATTGCCCACGATGGGAGCAGACTTCAATAGGGGAAAACATCAGGCTGAAAAAAGATCTGGTTGAAGTTGGAAGCGTCAAGCGCTTCAGCATCTGTGAAATCATTGCAAGGATCCTCCAGTAGCACAGAAAAGGAAATCAGCATCCTACAGGACTAAGCTTGACTCCTGAAGAGTTAGACAAGCTTTTGAAGATCCAGTCCTTAAGTAGCCATCCCAAGAGATAACAGCGAAAACCTGTGCCATATTTGACTGCAGGGAAAGACTTGCCTGAGCAGGTCATTGTTTTGTTTTCTCCGCTTTCAGTAAAAACTTTGCACCACAAAAAAAAAAAAATTAATATGTTTTTTTTTAAAACTAAGCTAACTCTAAAAGCTCCTAAAATAGGCACTAATCCTTAACCAATCCCAGAAAGCAATCTACCCAATGCCCATTTGCACCAGAGAGACCCGATTCTGCATTTCTATTTGACTGAAAACTCTTGCTGGCTGCCATGGGAATAAGCCGGGCAGCACAATGACCAGAGACCGTTGGGCTGAAGACTAGACACATGCGCAACCAGAGAAATCCAAGCCAGGCTGGATGCACAACTTGGAAAGCCCTTTCTGCAGGAAGCACACCAGTGTTATTGCACCAGTTAACACTGTCCTTGCAAGCAGCATCACAAAATAGCCCAGATGCATCTAGAAGCCACGTCCTGCCAGGAAGGAGCAGCTCAAGGTAGGTACACAGGACATTGTCACCACTGCAATGGCATTTCCTATATAAGTACAAATGAATAACTGGAATTTCATACCTACTTTAAATGGATTTTAGCTTTTGTTATGCCCTTTGCATTTGTGTACTGTAACTACTTTATGTTCAATTTAATACAGCACTATATTTAGATATAACTAGAAACTTCAAAACTATCATCAGGACGTTGAACTGAACCCGATTGTAGTGGGCCTGACACCACCACCTAAGATAGCTCTAAATTGCCTGGGTGAAATGATAATTCCCTCTGCTAGGAGAGGGGCACTATCTCATTGGGAAGAAAAATTGATTTGGGTGAGGATTTGAAATGCTTCAGCTTCATTTAAACTAATCCCCCAAACCACCAAGATAAACCCAGTTTAGCAAACCACTGCCCCATCCCCCCAGACAGGGCCTTGCACTGCACATTGATTCAAGGAGGAAACACTTGTGAACTTTTGGCTGAAACACAGTATGAAAAACACCTGAACTGGCAATTGAGAGTATCTTTCAAAAGACTGACCAAAAGCAGGACAAATCTTGAGATTTCCAAGTCATCCATTGCTTGAAGATCCTGCAAAGCAAAGACTTGAGCACATACCCCACCAGCGATGGGCTTTTTTCTTGATATAGAGCCTACTTTTATAATTCAGATAGGAAATAAAACCCAACCAATGCCACTTACAGCCACTAATTGTTAGCTGAAATAAAAGGGAAAACACAATTTCTGCTCCTACAGCCAGGACCACAACTGTTGCCACCCTGAAATGGAATGCAGCTCTCAAAAGGGAGTCCCTGGGAATAGTATATGTAAACACCACCCTCATGCCGACGAGAAATTCAGTAAATTAATTCTGAGGACTTATGGCCTCAAGAATACTGAAAGAAAAAAGAGAAGGGAAAATAAAATACAATTAATTTCACTGGTGTGTAATATATGTGTTCCTATACACCACACATGCTTCATATTACTGTGTGCATGTTATTATCTAGGGATACATCGGAAACTGCTACCAAGGTAACATGGATAGTAATAAACAGCAACCAGGGGAAAAACACCACCAGGAAGACAATGCATTTCCTCAGGTTATATTTTCATTCCTCCTCTTACAACCTATTCAGTTATTAACATATCAAATATTGGATTTGTATGATTTGACATCTCTTGCATTTTTTGAGAATTAAGATCAGAGTTTTTAATAGCTCTGCTAAAAGAAAAAAAATCTCATTAATGACTGAAGACAAAGTGCTCCGAGATCTCTTACACAAGGGACTCTCCAGAGGAGACATTATTTGTGTGAGTCAACAGCATATGTACTCTCAGAAAATAATGCATTTGAATGAGATTTTTTTTTCTCTGCTGGTTTTATTTAATGAACAAACAGATCAAGTCTCCAGCACAGCTTTTTGAAAGGGTGCACGACAAGGCACAGGTTAAGGTGGTTTTCAAACTTCACCATGAGAGACAGAGAATTTTCCAATACTGGTATAGATCTGGAGAGAATGGCTGCACAGGGCAAACAAAAGCATTTCTTTCTCTTTTTATGACAAGATGACAATTCAGGAGCCTAGCAAATCCTTTAAAAGAAGTCTCTAGTGGATGGATGCAAACAGGAATGAGCCCGGGCACCTCTGCTGCAGTTTTGCCAATATACCCAGCCCAGATGAGCAAAGGGGAAATTGAGCTCTTTCAGGGGGCCAGATGGACTCCCAGTCTCAGGTGTTGACAGTTTTCATTTCTTAACTGTTTTACAAATGAATGTGGATGTTTAGGGATGAATTTCCATTTTTATATAGCACATGAGAAGAGCCTTTCCGGGTACACCTGTCTCACAAAAGAAGCCACCACTTGATCATGGCCCCAGCTCACCTGAAATAAAGAGGCTGAGGAGAGTAAAGACTTGCCAGGGGAGCATCTGGGAAGGACTGTCACCTCCACAGCCCCTCTCTTACCTATGTGCAGAGTCGGGTCTTCTGACTTTCACAGTGGCCCTTGTATGGCTGCTATTATCATTATTATTATTCCTGAGACAGCACCAAAAGCTGATACCACAGGAGGGAGGCGAGGTGGGCTTTACTCTGCCTTGCTAAACACTAACATAATTACCCGTGTCCTGACCGCACCGTGGTGCCTTTGTAACTGGAAGTGATTCACGAGTCCAAAGGAGCTCAACTGGAATTTAAATTCCCAGAGGAGGCCGTTGGGCAGACAGAAAGGAGAGGGGGGAAAAAAAAATAAAAATCTCAGAATGAGTACATTTGATCTAAACGTCTCAGAGAGAGATATTGAACTCTACAGCACTATATTTAGACTCACTTTTCAAAGGATAAATGCACTTCAAATTCTCTTCATTAGGTCCCATTCTTCAGCAGTGGTTTATTCTGCTAAAAGCAAAACCGCCGTGCCTCAGAGAAGAGCGTGGCAGCCCCTCTGCCCACGGTAGCACAGGGAGATTGACGGTCCCCTCCCCACTGCAGAAATGTTCCCATGAAGGAAGAACAGGGGCAGGGGAAGAGGCTACTTCTCAGCTCAAGGGCCAGGTATCAGCACACACGGGATGGAAAACCCCAACCAGAGACCAGCCCCATCCAGATGGAGACCAACCCCATAGCTGTGCCCACACCAGCCCCTCATCACCTGGCAGGAGCAGGGAGCCCACTCCCCTGTGCACAGACACGTGGGTCAAAGTGACCAACTCCTCTGCAGCAATTCAACAGGCAATGTCCTCTTTGGATGACTAATTTTTAGACAAGGTACATCCCACTCATGGCACACTCCACTTCAGCATCACCAGCCCAAATTCAACATGCTGGGGGGGAGCAAAAAGCATCACTCTCTTTTGGCTATTTGTGAAAAGCCACACAGCGGCCATCCAGGGGTGGGTCCTCACTGCAGAGCTGAGCCAAGCTGATCGAGTCCCATCCCCACAGCAAAACAACTGAGCATCCACCTGGAGCCCAGTGGCCTCTTGGGGACATGGCATATGGGATCATTGCTGACACAGCAGCTCACGCCCTGCTCTCAACACAGGTCAGCTCCTCTGAGCAAGCCTCGCTGCTTGCAAAATGCAAACACAAATGCAGCACCCTGTGGGCTGGATATGGTCCATGAAGAGCCCTGAAGGAGTGTGATGAGAACCCACGCTGCCACAGCTCATAACACCCCAAATGCCAGGAGAAACTACCTCCCAGCTGGAAGGTGCCCCACAAGAACCTCTCTTACCAAAGTTTTTACCAACTTGCAGCCCAGAAAGTCCATCAGCTGCGAGGAGTGCATCCAATGTGAACGGGCTGGGCACAAGCCGGGGGGGGGCGAGCCCTGTTCTCTGCGGACTCTCCTCCAAACGCTGCAATAAGGCATTTTACAGAGGGCGATCCCCACGCTCTAAGACAGCTCAGATTTAAGAAGCCGCACACTTCAAATGTCTCTGAAGAATACTAAAATGAGAACTCGGTCACACTGCACCATGACTACCGTGGAGCACTGTTAAAGGGAAGCTAACATTTGTTTTCAATTACCCAGCGTATATTTGAAAGACTTAAAATTGTCCCCAAAGTATTAAATAAACGTTCTGTGTTTACAATGTGCTTGTGCATAGAAAATGAAAGTTATCTGACAACCATCTCCAAATACCAATATTTTACCAATATTGTACCAATATCATTATATTGACATATAATGAGCCTCCCTCGGCTTCAAACCATGTTAAAAAGTAAAATTAGGAAGCAGAGGTACACTAAACACTGCTCCGAGCTGTGGAGTAAATGCAAATGATAGGATGAGTATTCTATTCCCACATCTCCATTTTGTTCACAGCAGATCACATTGCCATTTCAGTCAAACTTTCCAGACAAAAATGACACAGAAAGCAGGAAAGTTTGTGCCAAATGCGGAATGACATCCATAAATTTATGAACTAACTAGACTGACATTCGATGTAATGCAAAGTGTTTGCCAATCAATAGCCATGAGCATCAGTTCCCCGGGAAGGCCATTCCTGTGCCGTCAGCCTCCCACCAGCAACAGGCAATGCCATTTTCTGCTTAACTTTACGATCACCGTAATCTCCCCTCAATCAATGATATCGACGGGTGAGGGAGATCGAAGTCCAGCGGCCGCAGCACCGAAGGCAGCGGACGATGCAAAATGGATGTGCGGCAACGACAGCGCCTGGGGTGCGGCGCGCTCTCGCCGTGTTGCTTAGCAATACAGCATGCCCATCCTTACGCTGCTGCCTACACCCGGGGAGGAGAGAGATTTCGGCAGCGATCAAAACACTGACGAGCAGAAGCGGGAGGAATGACTGCATGCAAAATAAATAATAAGCCTTCTGCTTTTTCTGTGGGATTTGCAAAAATTTAACTCCCAGCCCTCTGTAGCATCAGAGGAAGCAGGCAAAGAGCGGATGGTGCTGGCTGATCATGGCAATGGCTGGCTTTTCCCTGCTGGCATCCCAGTGACTTCACTGCCAAGCTTACTGTCCCCTGAAAGAGACCCAAAAATCAGCCTGCACTGGGAACTGGGGGGCCTTAAGCACATCCACGGTCTTTTGTGATCGATAACAAACTTGTCTTTTTTTCTGTTGCAAAGTATCAGTGGCGAGTAAACTTCTGCTTGCTACCAGGAAGCTTTGCTAGGATCTGTACTCAGGATGGATTAACAGCACCAGAGATCAATTCCAGTCACTGACAGCTGGGACAAATGGAAACCATCATATTTAAGGGCTGCCATGCCACGTGCCGGACACGACGGGCAGGGCTAGAGAGCAGCGCTCTGGGTTGCAAGAAGTGGCCTGTGCTTGTGCCTGCAAGCAGGGCAGCAGCAGCCCCGCTCCTGCAGAGATGCTGCTTATACTTTGATAAAAGGAGGCACATGAGCTGCAGTAATTGCCTCACAAAGGTGAGACAGTGAACACCAGAGCAAGAGCAAGTGAACAGGCTGTTTGGTTTTTTTAGTTACTCTTCAGATTAAGCCCTTCAATTAAAGTTTTAATTCAGATTTATTAGACATATCAGGTGCTAAATTCATGCTGATTCTGGCTAAAAGTGACCTGCAATGTGCGTCACTTAATCCTTTGGTTCCTATATTGCTCCCAAATACCCCCAAGCAAGGCAATGGAGAAAAAATTATAGCTTCTCAGGCTCCTTTTCAGTACCTGCTGCAAACAGCAAGTTTTTCCTCGGCGACTTGCCCAGCGTGCTCAGCACTGGTACCTTCACCCCCTCCAGGACCTGGGGATCCCCAGCGGGAGCCAAGTACATGATCAGCCGTGTTGTGCTGGATTCAGCAGCTCTCTTGAGCACGTTCAAGGGATGCCTCATAGTCAATGACCGAAAATCCCTCTGCGTCAAACACTGTCAGAGCAGTTAGATCATAAACTAATAACTGTCAATCTCCATTTGTTTGCAGTGCTGCAAAGAGGGCTTTCATAATTCTCTTAGAGATATAAAACAGGCACTCTGATTTTCCTTTAAATGAAAGCATGCAATAATGTTAGCTGCCAGTAAACCTCACAGACAGTATCTATACAGCATCAGAAACATTTGCAAAGACGGGAAAGAAGCGGCCCTTGGGCTGCAAGACTTAGAATCTACACCCCATAATCTGCAAACTTTTGTGCCTGTATGTAAGCACGCTGCAGGGTCTGTGCCTGTCAGTATCATCATGACCCCAACAAGGCCACATGTGTGCAGAGGAAGTGATGGAAATTTGACAGTGTATTATTCTTTATTAACTACTACCTTTTTTTTTTTTTAAATTGGGAATAATATAATAACCCAGAAACTAATGTTCTTCAGCTTGCACCCAAGAGACACAGCACAAGTTGCACAACAAAACTCCTAGAAGCCCTTTCCTAAGCAGAAGGCAAGGCAGCATTACTCAGTTTATTGCAGAGGATCATGTTCTTCCAGATACTATGTGGGAAACTCCATCCCTGAATTTCAAGCATCAAAACCTCCTGGAAAATAAATCTGGCTTGTGCCCACGTGGTACCAGACCTTCACATTTTGCAGCTGCTGGAGGTGGACAGGCAGAGGTGGTGCTGCAACATTAAGGAGGTATCTCAGAGTAAATTCATAATAACTTTAGATGCTGATAGATCTCCTATTCCTGTGGGTCCAAGAAAGACTGTCCTGGAGAGAGAGCAGTGACTAACACTGATTACCTGAATGGCTGCACCAACATTGCAAAGGAAGTGGTAAAACCAGCAGCACTGGCAGACTCCTAGTGCATTTGTATGTACCTTGATGACCTGAGCAGAACTTGCCAGACCCACCATGCAAAGCCAAGAGAGTACTTCTTAAATCCCATCTGAATGTGGGCAGATCAATGATGGAGAAATGAAGGAGAGCGCTACAGGGGAAAACCGATGCCAGAGAGGTTCATGGAAATCATAGAACCACAAGGTTGAAAAGGACCTACAAGATCATCTAGTCCAGCCATCCTCCTGTCACCAATACTACCACCTAGGCTACTAAATCATGTCTTGTAGCACCTCATCCAGACAGTTCTTGAACACCACCAGGGACGGTGTCTCCACCACCTCCCTGGGCAGGTCATTCCAGTGCCTGACCACTCTTGGGGAGAAAAAGTTTTTCCTGACATCTCATCTAAATCTCCCCTGGTGCAACTTGTGGCCATTCCCTCAAGTCCTAGATATTCATCCCCAGATTATTTAACTGGCAAGAGAGGCCAAATGGGTAGCCAAGTCTATCAAGTCTTCATGCCTCTGTCTATCTAAGGTATCCATAATCCAAAATATTCACCATTGCTTTTACTGCTCATCAGACTGATTCACTGTACGCAAGGGTAGGCACATAAAACGAGGTTGAGTTGAGGGAGATGACTGGCTCAGCCCTACATCCCCCACTCCAGCCACATGCTGCTGGGAGAACTCCTGGGCAGTGTTGCACCATGTGCAATGTGGGCACCTAAAGGTTCATTTCAGTTCCTGACTCTGGCAGCGATCACAGTCACTGCACATCTCTGCCAGTTCCTTCTACCCATGAAACAGGGATAACTGAGCTTAGCATATTTTTCCTGCAGATTGCAGAGCACTTTTTTAAAAGAATCAGGTGTGGGAAACTGCTGGTAGAAAGTACCATAAAAAAAAATAAAAATCCCTCTAGGTGAAAACCTGAAGTATAGCAAACTTAGAAAAACAGGATGCAGCCTTTCAGTACTCCAACCCTGTAGTTTCTCTTCTCCCCTGAAGTTAAATAGAGGCAATTTTCATGAATACATTAAATTGGCAAGACAAACTAAGAACAAAGAACAGTTTGTTTCTGCTCTGGAAATTCTTCTCTCCTGGCCTCTTCAGATTTCTTGTCAGTACCCAAGATCTTCTTCACTTTCAATTTACCTTCATTGTTATCACACATCCTCATTGAAAAGAAAAAAACATCAGTAATAATTAAGCCCTTATTTCAGGGTCACTTAAAGGAGATTTCAGCTGCCCATCATGATGCAGCTGAGGGCTTCAGATTATTCATTGTTTGGTTCTGCTGGTGCTGTTTGAATGAAACTAAAGAAATGCCCATCTAATGAGAGTGTTTCTAAAAAGGAGCTGCAGAGACAGGATGGTAGAGAGGGTACAAAGTAAAATGAGATCATCATAAAGGCAAAGAAATTAAGAAGGGTCTGGAGCCACCTCCTTTTAACGCAAGGCAGATCTACTGTGTTGGAAATACTGACTGGCTGCTTTCCCAGGTAAAACACCATTGCTTGAAAGAGAGAAAGAGTCAATTGCAGCCTCAAGGAACCTCCCTGCCGAGGCAAAAAAAAAGTTATTTCAGGTGGTGTATTGAATCCTTCCCATGACAAGAAAAAGAAAGGAGAAAGCTGCCTTCATGTTGAGCCAACATTTAGGAAATCCAGGAAAATTCAGGTGCATTTTTCAACAGAGGCTGGCGAGACCATCACACCCTCTGCACTAGGGTGGCTGCAGCTCCACTGTGCAATAAAACATCGTGAACCAGCCCAATGTGCTTGACATGTGGCACTTGGATGATGCAAAATGCTCTGGAGGGACCTGCAAGGACTCCCCTCAATCTGTTCTCTCTGAGGGATATGCCTGTTTCACTCTCATCGCCCTCCCTAGCAGGGCCTGGAGCCTCCTGGAAAGCCCTGACCACACCAGGCAGCCCCCAGTGGTGGGGCTGTCTGGAGCCACAAAGGTCTCTCTCTGGGTTCAGAAGTTTCCCAGGCTCCAAGGGAGACATTTGGGCTGTTGGCATTAATGAATCCCATGTGAGGTCTTCTCTGAGGGTTTGGTGAACTCACTCATACACCCAGTGACCAAAATCCTGGTGTCAGGGATGCAGAAGAGGAGTGCTGCTACCCTTGAATCAATCACAGCAGATCAGGACTGTGAGCTCACGAGGGCACCCCGAGTCAGATTTGATCTTCCATCACCTAACAAACATTCCATTTTTGTTAAAGAAATGAGAAAGTTTTCTTTTATCTGAGAGAGAGGAAAAAAAAATCTATATATATATATATACACACGTATCTCTCTATAGTGAGTGTGTGTATATATAGAATATACATATACATGCACACACTTCCCAGCTTCCAAAGCAGAGGATGACAGCATGTTTTCACATAGTACAGCTGAAGAAAAGGTCTTGTATCAGTGCTACAGCAGGGAAAAAAAAAAATCATCTTGAACAAAGGAAAGAAGGGAAAAAAAGAATAGAAAAGAGAGCGAATGCTGCTCCTTATCATGTCTGAGGAACTTAACTATACTGATGAGCAAGATATAAAAACCTCAGACAGCAAAACACTGTTCTGGAGATCACAATATGCATAAAAACTCCTGCAAGCCCTTGTTAAATGTTCCTACCCTCCTACCCTACAGCCCGTACCTCCAGGGTGCAATTTTCAGGAGACAGAAAGATTTAAAGCTGCCTTGGTTAAAACAACCCCCTGGATTCTTGCTGCAGAGACTGTCATGACAGCATGTTCCTCTGGTTTATTATATTAATAAGCAGAGTCATTCAGAACTCAACATGATGTGGCTCTTTGACTTGCACACGACTGTGTCCCCGAGCTGCCACAATACTGTGGCTTCCCCCCGCCCCTCCTTGCAAAAACGCTTTGTTATTTGGAGGCAAAACACCCACAACTACTTACAAACACGGGTGCACACTCAGCAGGTTGCCCCAAACATACAGAGGCAGGAGCCAAATTCACCCCCATTCACCCCCAGCCATCTCCACTTTGCCCTTGCTCCCTCCCTGCCAGGCTCCTCGGGATGCCCCCCCAGCTCTGAGCCCTGTGTACCCAAGGAACACGTTGAACCTCTTCTCCACTGATTAAAGCCAAACAAGAGTAGAAAACAAAAGGCTATTAAAATAGTAAAAAAAAAAAAAGGGACGGACTAACCCACGAACAAAGCTCTCCTTCCTTTCCCTGGCTTGAAAAACAGCACTATCCTCCTTGTCCTTGCCTGAAATTACATGAACTTTCCCTGTTACCTCTAATTCCTGCTCCCTGCCTTGGTTTCCCCAGCTGTGAAAGACAGGTTATGTGTATGCAGGCCGGGCAGCACTGCTGGCACAGCTGGCTGAAGATGCCCCATGCACAGTGCCGTTATTATCACTGGGGTGTTTGGTTCAAGCACAAGCAGAAAGAAGACATCATTGCTGCTGTAAACACCAATGCTGTTATCCACACATACTAAAGAAGGAGAACCCCAGCTGATTTTCTGCTCCCCTCCCTATAAAGGCCTTTTATTTTTTCCATAAGACGCAGCCTCAGTAATATGTTGTGTTGCGAAGGTTTTATATTATGTAAATGATGGGTATTGTTTATGTACTGATTATGTCAAACCCAGCAGTTTACCTTCGCTAGGACTGCAATTATTTTAACAGTAATTGTAAAAATAAACTGAGGAGAAAAATAACAGGAACTTTCCAGTTTGGTTTTCAAAACCAGAGCACTGCCAAGCATGATTTGACCTCAGACAAGTCACGTGTAGCCACTTATTTTAAAAATCAACTGAGCTTGTCCATGCATGGAAAACAGACTGTTCTACAGGATTCTGGCAAAAATGGGTCCCAAAAGGTTCAGAATTCAGCCCATCCACATCTTCCTCATTTACCACCACCTGCTTAAGCTGCCGCAGCACCCAGATCTTCCCTCCTGCCAAACAACTGTATAACACTGACACCAAACACACAGAATAAGGTCAGACAGCCCAGAAGACAGGCACACTGACTGTCACCTCTCCTCTTTGTGACAGGTTTGCCCTCCCCCATACTAAAATCCCAGTGTGGACTAAACATTTTTGAAGGTATCCATTTTGCAGCTGGAGCAACCATTCCCCAGCTCTCCATGCCGTTCCCTGCTCCTCCTCTCCTGGATGGCAGGCAGATGCCAAACCATGGGAGTTATTCTTTCATTTACAGCATCTGGTTCCTTGGCAGACTCCTCGGGCAATTATGTTCAGAGCTTTAAAGCCGTCTCTAGCTCTGCTTCATGGGTTTGCTGCTTTTGGCTTGTAGCAGTCTCTTCTCATCTTCCATGTCCATCATTTTGGCTGAGCAATGCTCTTAAAATATGGGAATCAGACCACTCGCATTTCCCTCTAATTAGCAGCAAAAGTAAACAATATCCCATGTTTTTCTTTAAACACAAGCCCTTGTTTTACATTCACAGCCATATTCAGGAGGCCCTGGGCACTCTTTTGGTCTTGAAGCACCATGTACTTGGAGTCATTTGCAACCATTGAGACAGCCTGGACAATTATACCTCCATACAAACCATACAAACACAACTTTTTTACTTTTTTTTCTGGGAGTGTGTTATGTGCATTTCTGCCTCCTCTCACCAGCAGCACTCAGAATCCTTTTTGCCTGCAGACAAAAAGGCAGAGCAGCATCCACTCGGGATCTTGGAAATTCCTACCTGAAAGGTGTCTGAGTGAATGGGCTCTCTCCCAGGGAATATCACAGCCCTGCCTGAAAAACAAGGGGAGGTGGGAATACATGAGCCCCAAAAGTCCCCCCAAGACCATGGGAAGGATTTTGCATTTCCTGTCAGTGACAGGCTATAGATAAAAAACGAGGGACAATGCAGGTCCTGTCCCTCATCATCAGCCAGAAGCAACCACCTCCTGAGATAAGAAGATAATCTGATGCACGATCCAGTTTTTCTGATTAAAGCTGCCAACAACTAACAGAGATTGACACACCTACTTGAGGACGTGCAGCTTGTTTGGGATGAGCCGAGGCAAGGCCACCACGGGGTGACAACCTCCAGACACCACTGACTGGCACAAGGTTCCCACTGGTGACCCCTGTGCAAGCAACAGACAAGACTTTCCAAAAAAAATCCCAAGCCAGACGGTCCCACAGGCACAGAGTCAACACTCTGGGATCTCACAATTTAGTAACCACAGAATAAATTTGGTGGGGAGCCAGCTTTTAAAGAAGCATTTCAAACCAACCAACTTCCTGCATTATCATCAGGAGATGCTTCATGGAATGAGCACCTTTGCCAGCTCCATGTCTCACCAACAGAATTGAACTGTAAACCGTTCCGGAAACACACCCACCGTGATGGCTCCTGACCTCCCAAAATGCTCCCTTGGAGGAAGAAGCGACAGTCTGGCTATTCATCATTGCTTCCTACCATCGCTGGCTCAACGCCCAGAGCAGAATTAATCGGTCCAGCTTGCAAGAGCGTATATCCAATTGGATGGTGCTTCTCCATCTTGGGAGAAACCACAAGCTCTCGTCCAAACCTCCCAGGACCACCAGAAGTCTTCAAATCTGGGGAATGTGCCGGCTACAGCCAACAGCCGTGATGGGAAAACTCCTCAAGTGACCCTTTTGCTTTGCTTTTAGCACGGACACACCTTAAACCTTCTCTGCCTCTGTGCAAATGCAGAGTCCTCACCATGAAGAGCAGAGGGATATGCACTGACCACTGGACAGACCAACACAAATGGTGCAGCCATGGCACAAGCGAGGATCCTGGCAGGCCTACTGCATTAGCGTCTGTTTACCAGCCCTGTTGATTTAACAGAGCCACTGCCTTGAGTGACTAACGCTCGTGAGGGCAGGTCAGAGGAGGAGGGATGCCCTCCTCCCCTGGGTAGCAGAGGAAGTTGGATGCTCTATCAATTCCCATCCCTGGTATCCAAAGGCCACATCTGGAGTAGGGAGCAAACAGACCAAATGAGGTGCTTCCTCAGCACAACGGGTACCATCCATGGGGCTGCAATTACTGCTGGCATTAATGCTAACCTCCCCCCCCGCCCCCATCTACCCTCTCTGCTGCAGACCTGCCTGGAGCCCCACCACAGGGCTCATGGAAAGAATTCGTCCTGAGCGGGTGGGGACTCAGGGCACATTTATTCTTTTTGAAGGAATAAGCCCATAAAGAGAAAAGTATAACAGATCTCTGAGTGTTTAAACACATTTCCATAACTGTTCGCAGCGATTCCCAGGCAGCAGCCTTCATTAAGCTGGAGCTGAGGCTGAGAGCACCAATTAGCAGCATTAAAAAAAAAAAAAAAGAAGAATGAAACCTCTACAGTTATCCCCAAACAAGGATTACAGGCCCTGCCTAATCTTTTATGCCTGACTTTGCTGGAAACAACAGCAGGTTAATGCTTTGGGAAGGTGGAATTCATGGTGTTTGGGATGGGCAGCCAGCTCAGTGCCCCTATGCAGCCGCTGCAGAGCCCGGGCATCTGCACAGCACCCTTGGGCTGCTGGAGAGGAGAGATGTGAAATACAGCAGCTCATCCTCACATCCACTGCCGTAAAAGTTAGGAAAGAAAAGAAAAAGAGAAATCCTGGCAAAGCAGGGGTGGACGCCTCCCTTCCTCCGTTTATCAATGCCCAGGGGCAGCTGGAAGAGGAAGGCACAACCTGAGCTCCTGCCCAGCACCCACTCACACTCATTTTAGAAGATGCTTGAGGTATTTTAATCTCATGGCAAATGAAAATTACTCTACACACACACTTCTGTATATTGGTAAATACTTCAGCTTTATGCTCTGCAAAACAGTTCTACCAGCGGGCCATGGTGGCAAGGCCCTGCTGCACAGCTCCCATCACGGGATCTGCTTTGTAACGCAGTGAAATTATTTATCCAGTTTCCCTTCCCACAGACTCAACCTGCTCAGCTTCCATATAAACTTTGGCAAGTGTAGCCTCAGGCTGGAAGCAAAGACACTTACCAGTGCGAAACACAAACCAACAGAAAAGATCAAATCATCTATTTAAACTGTTAGGGATGATGGATTATTATTTTACCAGGGTTTTTTGTTTGGTTTTTTGGGGGGTTTTTTGTTGTTTTTTTTTTTTAAGAACCATGAGCAATTACTTTTGAGTACAGAGTTCTTAGCCATCCATTTATCCCGAGAATAAAAGTGGGAGAAATTATTCCTGTTTCCTTATTTGTCACCCTGCCAGTAGTGAAGTCAGATGACTGCCAGAAGAGATCCTTTGATCCAAGTAAGTATTCTTATAAACATTTCAAATCTACAGGGTGAAAACCCCAAACCCCAGTCAAATCTTTTCACCATGACTCAAAAGATAAACATATAAACAACAAAAGAAATACTCTTCCTCTACACAGAAGACTTTGCCATTCAAGCTACGCACAAAAGCTTTTTTAAAAAAAGATTCTGTTGGGGGAAATCCAGAACTGGACCAGAAAAAGCCAAGTTTGAAGGTTCGCATCATCAGCCCAACATAATCACTCACAGCGAGTTAGAAACATTAAAAAAGATAACATAAATAAATAAATAAATATCTAAAAGATTCTACATCAGGAACCAATTTACTTTTGCTGCTCCACAGAGCAATCATGCCCCAGGACCTGCAGCTAAATGGCTGGAGCTCACGTAACTGGAACAGCAAAGGAAGCAGCGGAGAACTTTAATGGCTTATGAAATTCAATTGAAATTGATGGTTGGAAAAGTGAAACATTTAACACCCCAACAATTTAACATTGGCTCACACATGTGCAGGTATGCACAGACACGTACACACACCAAAAAAAGGTGGGAACTCATTTTCCACTTGCTTATGTGTCCACAACCTCCCCAGTGCTGTAGGGAAGGAGACGGCACCCTCTTACAGTAACTTAAACAATATATAAGTATTTTAGCACCTCCAGACCTTTCTCCACTGGAACCTTGAATTTCAAATCCATCTTTGGTGAAAATGGCCATACACTATTATGACCCGCCCTGTCCACTTCTCTGAAAGATTAGCAGCCCTGTTCTGCATTTCATCTTCAACTGCAGCAGGAACTCATAAACTGTCCCTGCTATTTGAGAGGACTTTGAATAAACTGTTTGCAGTCGATGTACTTTTCCAACACGGATCTCTTTTGTTATGAAGCCTGTCTCTGATGAACAATAGAAAAATATTGTTGACAGGGGTGTACTTTTCCATCAACTCAAAAATATCATTTTGCAGAATATTTTCACAGCTCAGCAGAAGGTGGAAAGAAAGACAATATTATGACTACATAAGAAAGAAAAAAAGAATTCATCATAATTAGTTTATAGGAGCTTTCTTGGTGCTTTTGCCTTGCATAAATGAGGTTCTTTACTAGTTAGAGCCCCAGTCTGACTTAGAAAGCTTTCAGGCAGAACCCACGTTAATCAAAGGTTAACCTGGGTAAAACATTCAGAATTTGGTGAAAACACTTTTGAACAAAGCTTACATTCACAACGTTATCAACAAGAACCACTGATAACCTTTAACATTATTACTTTAAAGTGTCTCCAGGCGGATGGTCAGTTAGATGGTTGGAGATGCACCACCCCGACTCAGATGCAAGGAAGGAATTGCTAGATCCTGGCAAGCATCAGCCCTATCACTTATTGAGGGACTGGAGGCACACAGACACTACCTTCAGCCTTCCAGAAGGACACAAACACCAGTGACCACCACACTGGAGCATCCACGATGCCACAGCCCTCATGCCCCAGGAGTAGGTGGGGCACAGTGTTCACGTGGGCACTTCACACAACTGCAGCGTAATTGGGATCGCTCCAGTGTGCTGTACCAGTTGATTCATGGGGAGGCTTTGATGTGCAAATTAATCATTATAACTTTTAATTGAGCTAATGTAAGCATCATATGTTGCTAATTACACAATGCAGGGAGAAAAAAAATATTGCAAATGAATTTAACTGCTTAATCCAATCAGGATGGCACGTTGTGTTTAAATTACAAATTGTTGTGCAGCAGCAAAGCATCTGCTGCAATTCAGTAACTCCAGTCCCAAGGCAAAGCCCCACTGTGTCTCACTGCTGTGCCCCGCATCCAGCTCCACACACCACAGTCCCAGCCCCCTCAAAACACCAGGCCAAGCCAGTGGCACAGACCCAGGTGGCCATGGCCTTGGCTGGGGACAGCAGGTCCCCCCCTCCACAGGAAGCAGGGACATGCTTAGGGACACGGTTCAGTGGTGGGTTTGGCAGTGTTTGGTTAATGGTTGGACTCAATGATCTTAAAGGTCCCTTCCAACCTAGACAATTCTATGGTTCTGTGCCCCCTATGCCACCCTGAACACCTCTCCCTGGCAGCTTCCTGCAATGAGGGCTCCTTTCAGCCACCTTTGAGCTTGCCACGTTCAAACCCCACCATCCATAACCCTCCTTTTCATCTGAGTGACCGTTCCAACACTCGGAGGCAGAAATTTTTATGATCTTCCTCCAATTCAGTTCCTGCCAATTCGCATAAGCAAGAATCAAGCAGCACCTTTGGAGCCTGTTTTTTCTATGTCCTTACAGTTAAGGGCAAAAATAGGAAATGCATGAAGAAATAAAATAAGATGACAAAAAAAACCCAACAAACACTACTCCCGGACTTTGTCATCCGAGGTAGTGCCTGGAGCAAGATTTTACAACCAAATTAAAATCCCTGAATATTGTGGGTTTTAATGGAGACACTGATATAGCCAAGCAGCTATAGCATGGCAATGCACCTGCATAATGCATCACCTCGAGAATGTACTGCCGTGAGATATGCGACGATGACAACGTTCACCGTCCAACTGTACCTGCGGCGAAGAAAAACATCCACTTCCTGATAACTCTGCTGGTAATTAACTAGAGAGTTCCAGGGAGGAAAGAATACCTCTGAAACGTTATGGCAGATACATGGTATCTAAAAAGCAAAGGCAATCGATTTTTTTCTTATATTATTTTTTAATTTGATACAGCTTCTATTTGTCAAAGGGAGAATAAAAAAAGCCCCACAGACTCTGAGTGCATTAATGTACTTTAGATTTTGCCAGTTACCCACATTAAAGCAAAAACCTGCAGGTTTTTTTGGGTTTGGTTTTCTTTTTTTTATTTTAAACACCAGGGGGCTGATTACTGTGAAATGATCTTCGGTTTCTCCCACTAAGTGGACAGATGGATTGCTACTTTTGCAACTTCTTTTTTGCAGTGCTGAATTCAGTTGCTTTGCAGCAGTCTCCAAGCACCCCCCCAGCATCATTTCTCTCCTTGCACTCACCATCTCCCCTTCCCAGCTGGAGGCTGGGATGCAGGAGGGTCTCTCCACACAGCACAGGGATGTGCACACCTCCCCCCCACCCCGAAGACGAAGGCTGCACCCGGCCACGTCGGCACCACCAGAGCCCCCCGCCTCTCTCATACCCATGTTGGGGGAGAGGGAATGGCACAGGTACACCAGAGCCCCACACCTGGATTTTCATCCTGAGGGAGACAGCAGTAGATATACAGAGAGAGAAGCCACCAGTCCTAGCCAAAAATGAGATCTCTCCAACATCCCAGTATTTAAAGGGTTCTGGAAGATGTCAAGAAAACAAAAAGCACCGCTCAAGGCAACTCATGTCCATAACTAATTTTTAAAAGAGAAAATTCACAAAGTGAAAACTGAAATGCTGCCAGACTTCATCCCTGCTGCCCTGGAGAACTCAGTGAGCCCACGTGCAGTAGGAAGCGACTCGGGAATGGTCATGAATATTCTGGGTCTCTGGCCAGCAGCGGTTGCATTCAGGACCCATCATTCTCCCAGGCAAAACACAGCTGGGCAAGAGAACTTGGAGGAAAGTCTTTGGTATGCAAGGAACAGAACTGCTCGTTCAGGAGGTGCTTTTTAGGAACCAGTGCTCCAAGCAGACACTGCCCACTGTTGGGCATTTTCCTGCTGCAGCCTAGGGACTGCAGTCCCTTTAAGATGAGGACAAGGGACAGAAGGAGGAAACACTCAGTTTGATCTGAGGAAGTAAAAAAACCCATGAAAAGCAAACTCCCAGCTCCAGGAATGACTAAGTGCAGAGCCAGGCAAGGCAGTCATGCAGCACACATTCCCAGATCCACACCAGCTCTGAAGGTGGAGAGAAAAGCCGTTTCTGGGTAGAAAAAAAGCCAAACCCAAACCTGAAAACAAGGACCCAGCCCTTTAGCAAGCCACACAAACCACCTACAAGTGCTGTTCATAAGTGTCCCCATCTGTCCATATCTCCAGCTAATGCACAGATAGTAATATATGGGTCAATAATGGTTTATCTAAAGATATGTGTCAACCCATCTCTCGGCTGCTCTCACACAAACCTTTCACAATAGCCACTTACTTTAACCCTGAATTATCTGCCTCTGCTCATCTTCAGGGAGAAGCAGCACAGCAGAGAAAGAAGCAGGCAATTCCCTGTGATCTGAAAGCTCACTTTCTAAATCAAATCAATTTTTCTAACGTAATTTGCCTAATCTAAATCACTGACCCATGCATTTTCTCACAATCCTTTGACAAGAGCTGCACCAATTGAAGCAAAGCTAAAACACTTCAACCAGACCAATTCATAGAAGTCTTTAGAGGAATTCTTTCATCGCTGTAATTAATTCTTTAAGTACCACAGTGGGATGCTCTGAATTCAAACCCAGTCCGAGGAGTAATGATTATACTAATGGGAGAAGCTGTGCAGTAAATAAATGCAAGTGCCTTGCTGAAAGAGATCGTTTTCAATAGAGACTGCCATTCAGGGAGATAACTGTGTTTTGGAGGTAATAACTCAGATGATGAAGTCCCACAGACGGGAGTCTGATACGGCAGTTCCCGGACCCCACACACCTAACAGGGTTGAGCATCTTGATGGATACCCATTAGAGCTCCAGCTGCTCCTGCTCTCAGCCCTTTGCTCACAATGGCCACGGTCCCACCCTGGTCACTGCCTGGCCACAGGTTCACATGGCCAGCCGAAACGGCAGCGACAGGAGGTCTATTGTGTCTGGTTGGCTGCAGACCCCCTCCCCATCTAACCTTCAGCTGGCACTGAGCATCGGTCAGGCATCAGAAGCAGCCCTGGGAGCTGCAATTTATCATCAGCTTTTTAAAGCACATTTGACCACAGGCACACGGGAGGGCTGAGGGCTTCTCAGCCGTGACCAAAGTAAACTGCTCCCATCAGACAGGGCTCGCACAGCTCGCCAGGGCTCCACACCCTGTGGGCAAGGCCACCACATGGGGCATTCGGCCAGGGAACACAGGAAGCCTGGCTGGTGATACACACTTGGGTTTGGCTTTATTGGCACCACCAGCTACAGAAGGGCTAGTGGGAACCACCATGCAGCAAGTTAGAAGGTGTGAGGACAGAAAGCCTAGGGGGCATTTGGGAAACCATCTAAAAGTTTGCTGGTTGGCATAATAACCAAAGCAATGACTTCTCTTTGACTTTCCCTTTTTGTTAATTGGCTAAATGCAATAAAGCTTTCTAATGCATTTAATGTGTTGGGTTGCAATATGCTCAGAGAAAGGGAGGAAGATGTTTTAACTCTGGATGAGCAGGATGCTTTGGTAAGACATAGCTGAAGCTGCACCCAGGAGCTGAAAGTCAACAAAGCCCCACATCCCGCAGGGCTGACAGCAGACATCAATAATCTCATTAGGACCCCAATGGTGTTACAAATATAGAAGGTTTTGAGGGGAAATTAGGTACATGATGTGGACATTTGGGTTTTTAAAGGGCACATCTGAAGAACAGCTCCTCAGTGCAGTCCCTGAAAAGATGTCCCTGATCACCACAGGCTGCCGAGCTCCTTCACGCCAGGGAGGAGAGGGGGTGGGCACCACAGGCTGGGCTCTGCTCTGTAGGACAGGCTTTAACAATAAACAATGTTAACTACATCTCTTCATTTTGCTTAAGACTTCCCATAAGAGTTTTAACAGGGTTGGTGCGAATCAACCTCAGCAAATGAAACAAGTGTTCATTCAGCCCTGCCCTTCCCACCCAAACTGATGGTGCTCAGCCTTGAAATGCCAGCACTGGGACAGCCTGGGAGAGCTAAAAAAACATCCCCTTGGGTTCTTCTGCAATTTGCAAACACGTCTCTGAGTCTGATTTTTTTTCCCCCCTCCCTGCAGCAGCAGCAAGCAGGGGGGTCAGAGATGCCAAGAAGCTCAGCCACCAAAGCAAGCCAGGGCTTAGACATGGGGGAAGGACACGGCATCCCAGCAATGCTCAGCACACCAGGGACACCAGACTGGCCACACCACCTGAGCTGCCCCCCTTCCAAGGTGAGCTTCGCTCCTCAAAGAGCAGCAGTGAAAAGAGAAAAATAAATAAATAAATAAACAAATAATCAGCCCTCCTCAAAATAAAATAACCCCAGAGTCCAGTTTCACCCACCACCTCCTCTGTTGTCTCTGCTAGCAGGGATTTAGTCATGGGACCATGGAAGAGCACAGACCACATCTTCAATGGTGCCCACTCCCTTCTCTAAAGTCCTTTGAGATCTACAGATGGAAGAATGATGAATGATTAATATGTGAAAAGAAAATAAATGCCTCGACTGCAGTAAAAGTCATGCTGTCTTCTGTTTTTCTCTAGCTTGTTTCTCTTCTTTAACAGAGTTGAGCCTTCTTTTCACTAACACTCATGGTAATAACTTTCAGTGGGCCACTCCCAGGCAAGAGACAGGAAATGAGTAACCAAGCTGCATTTAAAAAAAAAAAAGAAAAAGAGGAGGAAACCTTTGTATATTAATTCTCATAGCTGTCAGAGATGAAGATTTAATAATGTTAGTAACTAAGGTACTCCATTATTTCCAAACACCTTGGAGGAGAATGTCTTAGTGGGAGATGAATTAGATAGTGTGACTGTAACTGCCTTCTGAGTATCTTCAGAGCATAATCTATGGCTCATCACCACATGCATTTCAAGTCCTTGCCCTTTATTCTCCAAATAACCTCCAACTGTAAATGAATTTACATGCCAAGCTCAGTTCCTCCTCTTGACTGTTTCCCACTTGCTGTTTAACCATTTGTCCCTGTTTTGCACATTTGCCTGAGTTTGGTTTTGGATGGGCGATAAGGATGGAGAGTTGAGGATTCAGGTCATCTAATAAGTGACAGAACGAAGCAGAGAAGAAAAAATGTAGGCGGAATACGGGAGAGGTCTAATAGGCTGTGAAACGCTCTGCCAAAGGAAGCAGCAGAAGTCCTGCTGCCTGCATCACAGAAAACCAGCCACGCTCAGGAACAAACTGTGCTGAACAACCATTGGAGATGGGAAAGGCAGCTTATTCACCAACTTTTCCAGCTCTAATTCCCGTGATCTGGGGATGGCTGAGGCAAGCCTGCCTTCAAGCTTGGCCTGACAGAGCTCCACTGCTTCCAGACAGCTTTTACTATCCTCTCTAGATGCTTCCACTGCTTCATTTTAAAAGCCTGTTTCATTGTGGGGGTCTGCATTCTGTCCTTCTTGCACCCGATGAAGGACAGTGTGTTTATCGGTCCTCTACCCCCAGCTCTCTAAGTGCCTTTCAAAACCACCAGTGACATTTCAGACTGCCACAGCCCAGTGGGGTCAGCGACAGAGGCACTGAGGGCTGATGGCTGTTGTCTCTCAACACACCAGGGACTCACACCAGCTGGGGACCTGCCCCACACACCCATTCAAAACAGCACCTTCCAAAAAACTCATCTCAAACTGGCTCCTTTTGCAACCAAAAATCTGGGTACCAAAGACAGTCATCAGCTACCGACTATCTGTGGAGTTTCTAATTACTGCTCGTTGCATAGAAACCTGCTCCATCTGCTCAAGGGTTCCCTTTTAGGGTGCACAGACTCTTTTTGGTGTCTTTTTTTTTTTGGTGCAAATTTCATCTCCTCCTTTTTGAGCTGCAGCGTAAATGTTTGTTTCAAGAGCTGCAGCATACATTAAACAGCCCCCTTCCTCATTGTGGGAAAGGTCTTGATGATTAGTAAAAGCTGTGGCTAATTGACAACAACTCCTAAACTGAGATATAAAATAGTTGAGTCTGTCACTCATGCAAACAGCTGGCTTCAGCAGCCCAACTGCTAAATAATGTAAAATGGCTCATTTTTCTGACTCGGGGAAGATCCTTTATGAAAGGAATGAAAGTCTCCAGTGCTACAGAGCCATGCCCTGATCACTCCTGCATCTTAAAAATCTAACATTGCCCATAAAATTCATAAGTAACATAAACCCTGTTCCTTCCACTACTCTCCCAATCAGAAAAACTGGATTTAAATCACCTGCTGGCAGGTTTATTACAGGGCCCACAAGCAGATAAGGTCCTGTGCACCAGCCCTCTGCACTTAACGGGAAATAAATCTCTGCTTCACCATCTGTTTTTGAAATGTTCCCATACAAGCAAAACAAAAAAACCCCAAAGATATCTGCACCTCCAATATAGTCTTCTGCAGGAGTTTATTTCTTGGACAATGAGGATGCCATTTTCCCTGTCTCTAGCAGAAATGCTTTTCCTCCCCAGGCCAATACCCCCAGGAGCTCCCTCAGCCAATGACCAAACTCTCCCAACGCTGTGGATTCAGGGGCCTGTTACCTCTGTGCAGGTAAATGGGCTGGGGATAAGGAGAACTGCTTAGCCAGAGGCACCACCTCCTACACAACCCGAGGCCTGGTCCCAGTGGGAATGCCATCTTGGGAGCCTTCCAAGCCAGAATAAGGATTTGGGTCCTTGCTTCTTCCATTTAGCCCCAGTCCAAATTGCACCAGTGGGTTTTTTCCAGCATTTCTTTCCATCCAGGGAGGCTTTGTGACACTGTCAGAGATGTCAAGCTAGAGCTGCCTAACACAGGTGGTTTTACACCATTCCCTCTCCAGTGACCATACCTCTGGTCTCTGCAGAGTCTTTAATGGGAGGGCAGCACGATGCCCTGGGGCAGGAGGACATGGCCATGCAACAGCAGAGCCCTGAGTACCCTCTCCCTAAGATTCAGCATCTTTGTCAGTACGAGACCATTTTCCTGCTGTTGCAGGCCTCTTCCTCCACCACAGAGGAAGCCACAGGTCAGAGCAGCTCTCAAGAACCAGTTAGCAAGATGAGCAGAACTGGTTTACACAGAGTTTCCAATTAATCTACTCAACACACAGCAGCCTCATGCTCTTGGATATCCTGCATCCTTTCAGGATGCCCCTTTGCTTCACCCCTGACTACCACCATCACCAAAAGAGTTAAAAACTCAAATGCTACACTTCATTTTTCTCTCCTTGCCTAGTTGCGAGAGACAAGATAGGACGTAATCGCCACTTTTAAAATCATCTCCTATGACAGGCAAATTGATCAAGTGGGGAGGCTGGGCTGCTTTTGAACTTGAACAAACTGATTTTCCATGAAAGATGGTGTTTACATTGCCTCTCAATAGCCTGCTGAAATATGCATACCTCTTGCCATTTCATCACCAAAATTTGGGAAGAGTGTTTTTAAAAAAAAAAAAAAAGAAAGAAAGAAAAAGAAAAAGAAAAAAGGAAGACAGTGTGCTCGGATCTGGAACACATCATAAATTCATGAAGCTTTCTGAATGCTGTCAGAAACAAGCACTTTATGTAAACAAAGAAAAGCTGAAAGCACGCTTGCCAGAGAATTTTTGGATAGTGATAATATTTACATTGCACCTGAGACTGAAGTCCATCGTGCAAGGGACTGTGCAAACAGTGAAGTCCTTTCACTTTGAATTTACCCCCCGCAGACACTACAAGCAGCACTTGTGTTACTTCCCATCGCAGCACTCTGTCTCACAGAGAGGAATGGAAATACACAGGGACAGCCAGACACCTACAATCCCCTGTCCACCCCTGTACATTATCTCAGAAGACTTCATTGCTTCTAATTTCTGCCGGCCCGTCCTCATGTGGGAACGGCTTCCTCTGAAATGCCAGCTGGGAAACTCCTGACAGCATGAAATCGAAGCATCTTCCACCACATATAGAGCACCACATGGTAACTGGCGCTCCCCAGCCTCCGTGGCACTTAATGTGAGAGGATCTGACAGCCGTAGTTGGGAAAGCATCTCCATTGCCACCACGTGCCAGCACATCAGCTGAGCCAGTGACAGGGGTAAGTGCTAATGCTATGCCAACAAATCAAGTCACCGCTTGTCATTAACAAACATTGGTTATATTTAGGTAGGGGGAAAAAGGGGAATTCGATGAATTTCATTTGTTGAGCTGACAGCATTTATTTCAGTGGGATGTCTCCTCCTTCAGAGATGTTTATTAAGGCCAGAAGATTGTAGTTTCTCTTGCTTCCCACGGGAGATTGCCACCTCCCCTTTGCTCCCCAGCCACACCTCTGAGACAGGACAGGTCTGCAGTCACCTGCGTGAGCAAGACACACCACTTGGTGAAGCCACCTCCCTATCACAGAAAAAAATCAAGCTTCTTATCAGCCTCAACCACTGAGGTTGGGAAGAGCAGCACCATGAGTTGTCACAACCCAGTGCTACGAGTGATGATACCCTTTGCCTCCTCCACCTTTCAGCAAAGGGACCTCCCTGGGACAGCAGCCAGCAAGGGTCTCCTGAGCAGCCTAGCTTCAAGTCATGTTTCTGAGGAGCTATGAAGAAGGGCAGGAGGAGCCTAACTCCGTGTGGGGGTCACCAAGGTGAAAGTCTCCACCCCATAGCACCAACGGCAAAACCCTAAGGAGCCTAAAACTCTGCATAGTCCAAACCTCTGCCACACTCCATGTTGCACAGATGCTTCTCTCCATGCTCTTTGAAACAAGGGAGTCCACTGCCCAGAGATCCTGTGCACACCAGACATCTGCCTGGCTCAACAAGCGACCAAATCCACAACAGCTAACCCCTCACAGCAGTTAAATAAACCAATGCCATCTCTGGCTCAGGAACACATCCCCGACCCAAAAATCCTGCCAAAGACACAAACTGTGTCCTGGTCTCAGCAACCTCCTACTCTGACTTCCTACAGCTGCTCCTGGGCTCAAACCTTCCTTGCCACGTTAAGCTGCTTTAAACACGGAGATAATAGGGCTTGGAGTGAGAGTCTTGGAGCGCCTATCATTCCCAGTAATAAAATACAGCAAATTAATTGCACTTTATTGATTTTTTTTTTTAATGTAAGTATTTTGGCATTCAAACCTCAAGAGACTCTATTGATCAGCCAAAGAGTCAGGTGTCAGTGAAGAGAGCTTTGCGACCAAGCCTGACAAATTGAAGAAAATAATCAAAAACCGAAACAGTGAGTGATGTTGACTTCCTGATTTGGAATATACAAAGAAGGCTGCGGCATCAGTAACAGGAGATTTCTGAAGTGAAAAATGCTGCGCAGGGCAACTCACACAGTTGCCTCCTACATTCTCCGAGAGCCCAGTGCCGATCACAGCAGCGATGCATAAATCCAGAGCAGCTTCACTGATTTCAGAGGAGCTGCTCTAGATTTATAGTGATGGGAAGTAAAATCAGCATATCTGAAATATATGGCTGTCATGGATGCTGGAGCAAGAGGCAGTATAACCATTTTTAGATATCACCCCCCACCCCACTACGCCCCAAATCACATCGGTTTGAATGGTCAGTGCTTAAAAGGTTGGGATCTGCACTAATGTGGGGAAAATAACCTACATTTCAACCATTTGTATGATCACATTCTGCAAATCTATTGTACAGTAGATAATACAGGTCTTTCATTTTTGTTCCTGAAGAGCCTCTGCATAAAAAGTGCCTCCATATTATGCAGAGTGACACAGGGACACATAATAAAATAAGCGTAATGTCTCTCCACCCACACCTCCCTGGAGCCAGAGTCTGAAAGCAGTTCACAGGTCCTTCCTCATGCACAGATCTCAGCAGCCCGAGTGCATTTCACAGGGGCTGAAGTAGTGGGTTTGTTCAATACGCTTTGCACGCCCCGTGTGTCCCCCCCCGCCGTCAGCAGCCAGCCCCGTGTTCCCACGCCTGCTCCAGGGCGCCCAGCGCTGCCTGGGCACAACACAGGGCAGTGAAGCGGCGAGATAGCAGCAGGCAGGAGAGCAAAATATCCAGGTAATTCATCCAGGTCATTCACAGGATACCTATTCATATAACCTCAGAGACGGCTCCGTTGCCGCCAGCGAGGAAGGCGGCCAAAACCCCTGCCTAGATGCCAGCAACAAACGGGGGCCCACTGCCAGCAAGAGACATCCTCGAGCTCGGCGTGAGCGGCCTTCGGCTGCCAAACACACACGCACACCCTCTGCTCGCAGCCGCACGCACGCCAGCAGCCGGGCCGCCAGAGACCCGGGGACAGGAGAGTGATCTCTTAATTGGACCTTCACAAAGCTATTTAGGGGACCCTGCCTGACAGGCGAACAAATGCCACCCGCTTTGAAGAGGCTGGAGGAACTCAGCCTGGTGCACCTCCGGTCCCTGAAACGCAGCCTGCCCAGAGTCAGCCCTGGCAAGGGGGAAGGGAGAGAAGGCAAATAAATAGAGAAAAATGGCAAGTGCCCAACATGACCGTCTGTGTGAGCTGGGAGCTTTGCAGAGATGGCAGCACCGCGGCATGACTCATGCAGGTGTCTCTCCCGTCTGCAACAACCCAAACCAAGACATGGTTCGTTAACCCCTGTAATCCGGAGAAGAAAAGCGACTTGCAGCACAGCAAGCCACAGGAAGGTCAGCACAGCCCTGCAGGGAGGCATTCCCAGGTGCTGCCGCTGCTCATCTCCCTTGGAAGAGGTTTCCCCACATCCCAAACCCTCTCTCCACATGCAGACGCTGCTGTGGTCCAAGCCAGGGGTGGGACAGGGCAAGGGGCAGTGCTCTGCTATGAAAGCAAAGGGATGCTACAGCCCAGAGAGGAGAAAGGGGCGCAGGCTGGGGAGGGATTCGTTATTCACAGCTTGAGCTGAAGGTGCACGGCGAGTTTCTAACGCGCACATTGTGCAGGGAGGCATTCAGAGAGCAGGGGAGAGGGATGGTTCGGCGGTAGGTTTGCAGCCACAAACTGTTTCAAAGTGGGTTTCCATATGTTTAAGCACTCAGAGCGCTGGAAGAATTACACCCACAGCCCAATCTCACCATGGTAGCTACCCACACAGGAGGAGACGGGAGGGGGGAATATCAAAGAAAAGATTATCATTAATGTGTCAAAGCAATAAAAAAAAAATTAAAAAAAAGAAACCACCACAGAAAACCTGCTCCTTTGCTGCTCTTAACTCTCTCCTCAAATAAAAGGAGAGCTTTATGGAGCGCAGGGCATTGTGCTGGCAGCAGAAAGCCGTCACTCTGCTGGGGCAGAACTGACCCACAGGAAGCTCATACCCTGCAGCTCATGCCCCACTCCCCACGACTTGCACCCCACTTTCTGTGCCCTGCACCCCACACCTTGCCCTCCACGCTCTGTGCCCCGCACCCCATGTCCTGCTCAACAGGATTGCCAAGTGCCCCCGTGGTTGCACATATGCCAGGGGAAGGAGGGAGCTGGAGTGCAGGGGCAGGCAGCACTTTTTAGGGTAAACAGAGCATGGATCCCCTTCTCTCCATCATGTCTGCATGTCCCCAAGACTGATGCCTTTTTCCTTGCAAATTGGTCCCACTATCCCTGGAGGGACCTTTTCTAAAACACTTCCCTACCACAACACAGTGCCTGTGCCCTGCTCAGGAATGACAACTGCTGCTTTCACCCCTCCCCATGGATCACTCCTTTCTCACCTAAAACCCTTGCATTTTGCTGTATTCCTAAAACCCGATGAAGTTTCCCCGGCTGCCCAGGCTCTCCGCTACGGCCGAGCGCGAGTACCGTCCCGAGCAGCAGTACAGGCAAATGAATCACTGAGCAACTTCAGCACGGATGCACCTTAATTAATTTGCTTTTAACAACCCCTATTTATTAAGAACAACATCTGCCAGGGAGCTCACACGAGCAAGCTGAGGAAAACATGCCAGGAGAGAAGTCCTGCAAAAGACTTTCCCAGGGGCAGTGCTCCGGGGGCGGGGGGGGTGTCAGCCTTTCCCCGGCAAACACCCACAACTGGGACCCAAAAGGCAGCTCCTGAGTTCAGCTGGTGGAGGGGATAAGGGGGGGGGGGAAGTAAAATGAAAGCAACAACCCAGCGATGCTGCACTCCACGCTCGCTCTCGCCGCAGGCAATGCTGCCTGGCAGCTGGGCACAATGAGGAAACCCTACCTTGGCTCACCTAAGGGCCTCATCCTGCTCCCCGCCAGCCGATGGAAGCCCACCCTGCTTAAAATTAAGCGCAGAAAAGGCAGCACAAAACATTATTTTACGAAAGCTATTTAACTCCTGTCCATCTCTTCCCCCCGACTTCCCACTCGCGGGTAGCCAGGGGTGGCGAGGAGCGGCAGGGAGAAGGGGGTCGGGAGCCCCGCGGGAAGCCCCAGCCCCAGGACCCTTCCCCGGTTCCCAGTCTTCCGGGAAGCCCAAACTTTTCCTTTCCCCCCCCCAACCCGGCAGCGGCCGGAGCTGCGAGGTAGCCCCCCGCGCAGGGGGGCAGGCGCCCACGACGCGTAGCGGGGGGGGACACGCACGGAGGCGACTGTGGACGCAGCAGGCTGCCGCGGTGGCGCTGGATGGGGACAACTTCGTGCGCGCAAGGGAGGTGGATGCGCGCGTGTCCCATCCGCAGGCGCGCAGGGGAGTGAAGAGGCCCGCCGCCCTCCGCGACCACATCGGCGTGGGGGGGAGGAAGAGGCTAGGAAGGGAGAAAGAGCTGTAAAGTAAAAATAGGAGGGGGTAATAAAAACAACAAACAAAAAAAAAAAAAAGAGTTTACCAAAAAAAATTTTAAAATAATATTAAAAATAATAAAAATAACAATAGCCCCCGGGGTGGGGGGGTCCGCGGCGGCTCTGGGGGTTACCTCGGCACAGGAGCAGCAGCGGCGCCAGGAGCAGCGCGGGGCCCGGGGCGAGCATCCTCTTTGTTCCATGCCCAGAAGTAGTCATGGTGCTGATTTATTTGGAGAGGGGCGGCTTAACGGGGCGGGAGGGGGG
>VZTM01028747.1:281230-302023 GCA_013400555.1 Jacana jacana
GGCGACACACACATCGGGGGGCGCGGAGAGAACCGAGAGGTGCAGAAAGCTGAGTGCGGGGGCGAAACACTGGGAGGAGGTGAGAGGTCAGAGAGCTGAGTGCGGGGAGCGGTTACTGGGGGGTGCAGAGAGCCTGGGAGCGGGGGCACCGGGGCGTGTAGAGAGCTGGGAGGGAGGAAGGAGCACGGAGGGGTGCAAAGGACACCCAAAAATGTGCACAAAGGGATGTAGGAAGAGCCTTGCGAAGGCGTGCGGCGGGAGGGTGCCCCGGGGCACCCACAGGAGTGCGGGGGTGGGGGACGAGAGAGCGGGCACGGAGTCACCCCCACAGGTGAGCTGCGTTCTGCTCCCCTCAGTGCGGGTTGTGTTAATTGGGCTGTAATTACAAAGCCAAGTGCTGCCCATCTTCTGTAGACCTCTACTCTTGAATCCAGAAATAACCAACACCTGGAACCACTATTTCACCGAGAATAAACTCAGCTCTTTAAGAGCTGGGAGTAGCTACTGCAATTGCGATAAAAACAGTGAGGTAGGGAAAAAAAGGAGAGGAAAAACTAAAAAACCATCCCCTTGGGTTCTTCTGCAGTTTTGCAAACATGTCTCTGAGTTTGATTTTTTTTCCCTCCCTGCATAAACAACCTTTTATGTAGTTCTTGCTGTAATCTTGTTTGTCTCCATAACCACTCCTATGAATGTCATAAAAAATTTAAGTCTAATATTTTACCACTCCACACAAACAGAAACGTGAATAAATGCTTATCTCCCGTAAAGGGAAATGTATGGTTGCATTGAGAGTCAGGCACAAAGAAATCAAACCCAGGCCATAGGAATTTGGCCCACACAAGTGGGAAAAAATAAAACCAAGAGAATTCAAAGGTTTTGCTTCCTCAAAGAAGGTAAAACTCATTAAAAAAAAAATTTAAAAGCTGCAATAATGATCATCTTGCTGTCTGCTCTTGGTACTTGATATAATAAAATAGAACATGAACATTTAGCTGCTAGCAGAAATTTGATGAGCTAAAAGAAGTTAATTATCTACTTTTGACATTCCTGATTCTTTTCGGGGGGGGTGGGCATGACATGAAATGCTGGGTTTGCTGTGTGGAGGCACAGGCAGTGCCCCTGCCCTTGGTGGGTTGCTGTTGAGCCCACGTCCAGTGCACCCACAGGCACAGGGTCCTGCTGGCTGCAGGTGTCCACCTGAACCATCCCCTGTTTCTGGGTGTTTTGGGAAGCTCCCTGTGGGCTAAGCCCCATTAAACACCGCAGGTCTCTTTGCAGGCTTGTGCCACTGTGAAGGAAACACGCACAGGGGTGTGGAAGGCAAAAGGCATCTCAAGGGGTGTCCGCAGGAGACTGCAAAGGGCAACCAAACCCCAGCCATGAGCTTTGCCCTGCTCCTGCATGCCTGGGGGCAGCAGCAGAGGGGGGGTGGAGCGGGGGGTGTTACAGGTGCCCAGGCTTGTGTACAGGCACAAGTCTGTACAAGACATCTCTCCTCTGCGGCTCAAAACAACGCATACCCTGGACCAGTGCTTTCTCCTGTCCCCCTTGTCTCACCTGTGAGTCCTGCACACAGCCAAGGGCCTCAACCACAACTTCACCTTTATAGCAGCCCTGGAAAGCATTTAGATTTTATTCCAGCATTGCTACAATTTTTAAAGTGTGATTTTATAACCAACATTTGAAAGAAAATCCAAATTGAGAAGTTTTACAGCTTGATAAAGTGCTGACAAGGAATCTGTCCTACTCACATACATCCAGATGCGTTGCCTGAGAGGCCCTCAGCTCCAATCCTGTTAGCTCCAGTTAGGACTAATCTGGTTAATACCTTTCCAAACTTGTGCTTAAGATGAATAGTAAAGCTGTACTGATTCATCATATGCCTCTCAGCCAAATAAAGCAGCAGTATCTTCTCCCTCCCCTACAAAATGCTTTAGTGCTTTTATTGTCTTTTAATGAAGACTAATGTCATTCAGGTGAAAATGAAGTGGAAACAAGTATTAGGGGATATCTATAGATTAAGACGGTTGCTCTGGCATTGCTCTCTGTCCTCTTCCCAGTGTTCTGTGCTTGTTTATGGTGCAAGAAACAAACACAACAAAATATAATACAAACAACAAGAAGCTCTTCTGAAGGTTTTGTGAAGGCACACTAGGGACCATGCACAAATAAACAGGTGAGAACAGAAGATATCACAGAGAAAGTATGTCCGAATTGAAAGTTTTCTAGCACAGAGAGCACCTTGTGGGACAAGCCCACAGCAGAGGAGCTGCTCCTGTCCTGGGGGCTGTTGGGGGTTGCTGCGGGCCTTTCACAGGGTGGGGGGGCAAAGCCCCTGGAGAATCTAGCTATCTAATCACTAACCATAAGGGCAACTGGGATTTATTTCCCTCACTGAGTATAAAAGACGAGGTGGGAGAAAACAGGAGGCAATCATTAGGGGATACAAAACGCGTAAGGAAGGATTGCAGATGTGAATCAACAAAATCAATAGTTACGGCTGATGAAGCGCAGCTTCCTCCTCAAAGCAACAGGACAACAAATGCTCATTGACTGAGCTTGCACAGTTCGGGGGAGCTTCTGGTTTCTGGATCAGCCGCTGAGCCCTTCCCAAGCTCCTTAGCTGGCTTACAGCGTGGCTTGTCTTTTCCTATCTTCTTCTGATGCGAGAGCAGCAAAAGCCAAGTGAGGAGATGCCGCCACGACAGCCAAGCCGCCCAGAGCTTCTTGGTGCCATAATATGGGTCTCCCATATGTGATCCTCAAAATAATTCTTTTCTCAAAGGAGATTTTCTTTCAAGTTATTCCAGTAGGATGTTGCTATACTTTCCTTGTGCCGGTATGATTTTGCACACAGAGATAACCTGTGTTATGAAAGACTTGAAAGACTTTGCAGCATTATGGAAAGCTGTTGTTTTTTTACATCACTCAAATGTCAAAAGACTGAAGGTTTCAGGAGCGCCCTTAGGTAAACAGTAAGGAGAGTAATTTTAAAGATGTCTTAACGTATTAGGAGTGAAAAACCCATCTGGGAGATAAGGAGAGGTAAGGATAGAGGCCAGATCCTGAGTTGTGTTTAGACATTTATTTCCTGGAGGGAATAAGGAGCCTGAGTACCCTTGGGGCTCTGTATGGCACACAGGGGATTGCAGAAATGCCATGGCCTGGGCTAAATTTGACTGGTATGGTCACCACATGCTCAAAGCAGGTTGGCATGAAACCCCTCTCTGGGAAGGCTGGCGGTCCCTGCCTCTCAGTGCTGGGCAGTGGGACCTCCCTGTCCTCACAGAATGGTTAAAGGTCATCCACTTTCAACCCTCTGCCATGGGCAGGGACACCTCCCACTAGACCAGGTTGCTCAAAACCCCATCCAGGAGGGAATATTCTCTTACGCCAGCTTGCTTGCCTTCAGCCAGTGTTTAATAATGATGGGAAAGAATTACCTTTAATTACTCTTTGAGGTGGGTAACAGCATTTGAAAGCTCCCCATAGCTTTTATCATTTTGTACCCTTGTGACCAGTGTTTATTAGACCAGTGTATATTAGAACAGTGTTTATAATAAAAGTCTGCCAGACCTAAAAAAAGTTAGATTATTCAAAAAAAACACCAATCCCAACCCCAATTTGTCTTAAAATTGCTGGTTTGGGGATCAGTACAGCAGCTTGTGAATCCAGGTCAAATTCTGCAAATGGTTTTGGCTGCAGGAAGAAAATGGTAACATCTAAATATTTTGATTTGGTATGTTGAGCAGCCTTTAGAAATCTACCTTAGTTATTTATTTAGTTTTAAGTCCAAAGGAGGAGATAATAAGAAAGCAAAACACTTTGTTCCCAGCTGGACAAGTCCTGACCCACAGTGCACTGTGAAATCAGAGGGGCTGCATTCATCAAGGCATCAGGTGCCTCTGAAACAAGGGAAACTGTGAGCAGCTCTGAAAAGTGGCAATAAAACCAGGTCCTGTCTGTGGCACTGGGAACATTGGTGCCATGACCTGCGGTAAGCTCCCGTGGCAGCCGATGAGCCCGGCTCCATGTCTGTCCCCAGGGGACTGCCCTGATCCACAGGGCAAGACTGGGAAGAAACTGCTATTTTAGCTGGTGGGTTTGCCATTCCTGAAGGCCACCAGCCATTCTCCGAGGGGTGGGAAGAGGCTTTGACATGACTGGGATGAAAGTTGCTCCTGTTTTGTCATCTCCTGCTTGGAGTGGTTGGAGCTCGCAGCCAAATGAGGGCATCTTGTTCTATAGTTCGTGTTGGGCTTCAAATTTAACTCTGGTGTAGAAACCTCTGCAATGAAGAGAAGCAAATCTCAGTCCCCAAGCATGTCCCAATGGCCCTGTGGACATCACAGTGGGTGGTGCAGCACGGTGGGGCTCCAGCACCCTGTGAGAGCCCAGTTCCACAGTACTCACTGCAGGGATCCCAGGTGGAAACGTGAAATGCTGCCACCAGTCTGCTCAAGCTCAGCTTATTAGTCGGCACCAACTGGAAGCTGCAAATCAGTCAGCCGCTTTCCTTGCAAGAAGCTACCCGAGTGCTGCGTGCAGAGAGTGGATAGCCAGAAATTCTGCCAGTGGTGCCATCTGGCCCCCTGAGAAAGCCTGGTTCATTTAGAGCATCATTAAGGCATGCTGTCCCACCAAGCCATGTCTGCCGACTGCTTGCTTGCAAGTTGCAAGAAAGAGTGTTAGCTCTGGGTCAGAGAAAGCCCAGATTTTGAAAAAAATATAATTGCATCCATTTTGCAATGTTGGGAAACACTGGGGTAATGAATCCTCGAGCGGCAGGACTGAGCCTGGTACGTCACCGGTGGCTGCTGGTAGGGAAGTTACTGCCAGCAGCCCGGCCTCAGGATGGTATGCTCTGTACCTGTTCTGTTATACTCCACCTGGGGCTGGTGAGCAGAGAAAGCATTGCAGTCCCCACTTCGCAGATGGGAAAGGGCATCAGCCCTGCTATTTAGGGCTACTTTGAAGAAATCCAAGCCCCGTGAGCTGTCCTTCCCCCTCAATAGGAACTTCGCCACCTGCAACAGAGCTTCCTCTGTGGCACCCCTGGTACACCAAACAGAGCCCTCTGGGGATGTGTCCTCTCTGGTCTCTGGCATTGCCTGCAGGGGGAGAAACCAAAGGGCCAAAGCGGGAGAAGGAGCTGCCCTTTGCCTGGCTATGAGGGGCCAGCCTGAGTCACAGAGGTACATGACTCACCCGGCGTCACACAGGGAACCTGGGAGCAAGGCAGGAACTGAATCAGGGGTGAGGTTTTTTTTGCTTTTAATCATCTTCTCTCTCTCATTATCCTGAAAGCCTCTTCCCAGAGGAGGAGGGGGCTTTGCTTGCCAGAAGGGAGTGGGTTAATCACTCCCAGGAGGAAAAGCGCAGAGCAGTGGGAATTGCGGTGCCCCACTGCAGCTGAGCACCTGCAGAGACTAAAAGGTGATGAATTGCCATAATTTCTGCTCCCTCTTTTACCTACATTTAATTAAATTGGTTTAAGACAGGTCTGAGCAGGAGACTGAGTGATTTCCTCTCTGTTTAATTTAAAACACCTGTACAGGGTGGGGGATGCTTGGCAAAGCCCGTATCCGTGTGCCAGGTTGAAATGCCCAGGTCTGGCAGCTGCCTGCAGCTGTGAGCAACCAGCCGAGGCCCCCCCAGCCCTGCACCACCAGCAAAGGAGACAAGGCTCGGGCACCTGGTCCCTGGCACCATCACTTCCTCTGGTTGAGGAAGCACCAGAGAGGGAGAAGGCAGGATCAGACCCAGAGAAACAGCTTATTTATTTATGACAAGGAAGGGGATTGCTCCTGCAGCTCTGCCAGCTCAGAGGGCTGGCGAGGGCTTTCAGCACAGGCAAGACTGTACTAGGGACCAGGAGGGTGCTGGGGGGAGCAGGACTATGATTGATTGTACATCTCAGGTAGTGGGGAGCACAAAAAGACTGGGGAATGTGTGTTCATCTTCCCTCAGGCTCCAGCCAGAGAGGCTCAAAGGATGGCGTATGAAATCCCCTACCTCCACCAAGTCAAGCTCCCACAGTCACAGGGAGCTCTTAGGAGCTTGGGAGCTGTTTAGCCCTGGGGAAAAGCAGAACAAAGCCTTTAAAAAAAAAAAAAAAAGAGGAGGAGAGTGTGCTCTGTGTGTGCTGCAAGAGCCCCAGGCTGCTGGGAGAAGCACAAACCAGTTTGGCTGCAGAAGGTTTCCATGCTGGCCTTGGGACAGGCTGCGCCAGCCCAGCTCACTCTCCATCCTTCCTAAAAATACCGAAAACTGCCCCCCCGGGCTGCACCCTGACACCTGGAGACACCACAAGGACGGGCTTGCACAGAAACCTCCTGCTGCTGAAGGATTTTGCTTGGTTGCAGACGCTAGACTGGGCCCAGCTCGGCAGGAAGCAGGCAGCCCTCTGCCAGTCCCAGTGCTTGCTCAACAGAAGGACCACATTTGTATTTGGCTGCTGCGACCCCAGCGAGCTGGTGTGACACAGCGGGGTGGGAAGGAGACAAAAAACAAAGCAGGAGGAGTTAATCTCAGGTGACACCAGATGCTCTATCCCTGATCTCTGCCCCCCTAGGAAAGCTTTTTTCAAGGCACTGACAAAATCCCCCAGAAGAACAGCCCTGGGTTTCGCACACCAATGTCAGAGGAAGGGTTGGGTTAGGTAAAAGGCCTGATCTGGTTGCCTTTTCCACCAGCAGAAGTTTCACCACTGACCTCAGAAGAAGCAGGTCTGCAACCAGACTCTGTACTTCAGACCTCGGTGGGACAGACAGGGTACTGGGGGGGGTGCAGAGGTGCAAATCTTTGAAGAAAACAACTTCCTTTACATCCTTATGGGGGCAAATGGTTATCCCATCTGCGAACCGCTGCGTACCCCAGCCCGATATGCAGGTGGCTGGATGTGGCTCCCTCCACGGGGCGCGCAGTCGGTGGCACAGTGTGCGCTGGCAGCGGTTTGCAATGCGCTCCTGCGGGCAGCACGCGCTTTCCTGAGCTTGTGAGCTGCTTCTCACAAACCAGCTTAATATCAGGAGCCCAAGGCCTCTTGGGAGTTCCTATCATAAACCATCCTTTGATTATTCTTCCTTTATTTTTTTCCTCGTAGTAAGTCATAATGAACATTCTTTAAGGAAATAATTGTTTATGAAGAAAATCAGCTGTATGCCACGTAGATGCTGTTATTTGCATAATTATGGGGAACCTGATTTTATCTCTTAGCTTTGTCAAAATAAAGACAAATTATTTCATACCTGCATAATTTTCTGCTGCCTTTGAACTGATTAAAACACCCAGGCCTGTACCTCTGGTGAACCCAGGGCCTGTGGCTGGTCCATCAGATGGCTTTCATTTGCCGCTTGGGACTGTGACCAGGTTGCGAAGACAAGCCCTGATTCTGCCCTGAGAAACCTTCTACTCTCCTCCTAAAAGCCACCAAACCCCAAGTTGCAGAGATGCCTCAGCTTTCCTGCTTTGAGTTTTCCCTGCAAAGCAAAGCAGTGATGCCTAAAAGTAGGTGGGGAGGGGACACAGGTCACTCCCCGCTGCATGGCATGGGGCAGACACTGTGGGCATGGGAACAGGAGGGACACAGCCATGCCTGGAGGAACCACCCTGGGAGGAACTCAACACCCAAGTTTACATCCAGTAGGACCAGTGGATGCTCCCACAAGCCTCAAGCATTCAAGACTCAAGTGTTCCAGAGCAAACAAAACCAACCCCAAAAATCAAGTGTTTTCCATGGAGGTCACAGCTGGGAAAGTTCTCAGGTAACTCTGTCACCAAAGACTTGCTAAAAACAGGACTCAGAAAGCTACGTGCCTGCCGGCTCATTAAAATAGTCTTTGTGCTCCAGAAATGCATATAAAAGACGCACACAAGACCTGTCACTCTTACAGATATCTTCTCTTATGTTTGCTCATTCTCAGCTAAACTAAGAAATGCCTGAAGCCGTCAAAGGGGCTGTTTCAAAGGCAGCCTGGAGACAGAAAGGGAGCAAGCTGGCGCCTGGAAAGCCTCGCTAATCAAGGGAGGGGGATCTGCCTGGTTTCCTCCCTCCCTGAGCGCGGCTCGTGCTTCGGCTTTGAAGACCTGTCAACTGTGACGCTGCTTTGCTTCAACATTTATACTGAGAAATTTTTGCCTAGAATATATTTTCTTTTTCTTTTTCAAACCAGTCCACCCACCCTTCACCTTGCAGCATGGCTCTGGGATCTCCAAGCAGGAGCATTTCAGAACCTCCAGTAAAAGGTAGGGGAGGTTGTCCCTGTGCCAGGACCACATCCCTACCCCAGGCCATCATCTCTATAAATAAAGGGATTTTTTTCACAGCACGAGCGCTAAGCAGGCTGAAAACCAGGATCTTTAGAAATTCAGGTCTCTGTAATGAAAAGGAGAGACTTTTGCCCTCAGGAGCACTACAAAAATTAATGGATATTATGACTGTAACTACTTGAATCAAATGCAAAGCCATGTGTCACGCAGCCCTTTTACGATTTTAGCAGCTTACTACAAGCCTGTTTACATCTGTCCCTGCCTGATTTAAGCCCAGCAGGAATAAAACTAATATAAAGTGAGCAAGGTGAACTAGGAGCGGAGATGCTCTTGACATGACTTGTCCAAGTGCAGCCCTCTCCTGGCACCAGGCCCTGCTGGTGTTCAGAGGGTCAAAGCCCAGCAGGTTCCAAGAGGAGATCCAAAGGCACCAGCCCAGACAGTCCCCAGTCCCAGGACCTGTTCCTTTGTGCCGCGTGTCACCTGTGCCATGCAGGCAGGGGACATCCCCATGCTCAGCAGAGGTGCCCCTGCATCACTCCACAGCTCCCGGCTGCAGCAGGGGGTCAGGCGGGGGCACAGAGCACGGGGTGAAAAACACCACCGGGATGCGCTTGAAGTGAAAACCCGGTTTCTGCAGCAGCCCCAGATGCAGACGTTAACGCCGGGTGTGTTCATTAAGCCGAACAATGCCTTCAGCTGATGTTTGAAGAGCTGATGGAGCTGCCTGTGGTGTGAAAGGCAGAGGTGTGAATTTTCTCCCGTTCTGCGCCGTTGGCATCTTTAATCTCAACCCGCTCAGCGAGCTGAGTGCTGACACCGGCCGCGTCCCGGCTGGCAAACACGACTAATTAGAGACGCATCAAAGGGGGTTTGTGGAGCAAAAAGTGACGGTGGGTGCACTGTCTGCAGTGGGAGATTTGTCTTTCAGACAGGACGAGTCACTCCTCTCCCCCGTCCTACGTGGAACAAGGCTCCTGGATGAAATTTTAAGAGATTACGTTAATAGATGACCAAACTCATCCATCTGTCAGGGGTGGCTCTGGTAGGCAACATTTTGTAGGGAAGAAGCATGGATTTGGGCTGGCACCCAGCTCCATCAACTCATTGCACTCACTGTCACAGCAGTGGTTTAGGATTTACTCGCAGGTAGTTGTAGTTCCTGGGCTGGTTTAATATTTTATTGTGTTTTCATCGGTCAGATGCAGGACAAGATCCCAGAGAAAATCAGAGTCTGGGGCTGAGCCCTGTTAATGCCACCACTTAAGTTCGCTAAGGAGACGCGGCTTTGCTGCTTGTCACCGTGATTTAGATGTGATGCACATGACATGCGGGTGGAATTATTCATACAAAATAATTCCTCCTGCCCATATTAGCTTCTGGAAGAGGTTGCAGCAAATCCACTGGACCATATGAGCCAAGAGCTTCTGCTAAGCAGCTACTTAACAGAAGCAGATCGAGGAGCTGTGTGGCAACGGGGAAGTCCTGCAATAAAAGAAAGCTCAGGATTATCCAAAAATCACAGCAAAAGCAGCTGCTGTGCAGGGCTGAATGCATCCAAACCCTTCCTCCTGCTGGAGCAGCCCAAACTGAGATCTGGCTGTTGAGAGCCTCCCAACACCCATCCCCGAAGGGGTACAGCTCAGCTCTTCCCCTCTGCCCGTAGAGCAGAGGCAGCTTTTATCAGGGCATGGCCCCAGTTATGCCTCAGAGCACTCGCCACATTGGATCTAGATGATCTTTCAAGGTCCCTTCCACCCCAAACCACTCTAGGAATGTATAATGTGGGTTTGCCACTGCAAACCCCACAGCAACTGGAATTTGAAATCCCTTTTTTTTTCCAAGGAGTTTTCCCCAGGAGAAACTCTGGGTTAACACCACCTTGGCCTCGTCTGCGGGGCCAACGTTATTGAGGCAGCAGCTCCAGGGGTTGCCAGCAAAGCCTCTGCAGGTGATTCTAAGCCCAGAAGAGCTGGGCTGAGGAGGTACTTCCCTCCAGTACATACACAATAAAATTTAAGGTCAGTCCATCCCAGGCAGGGCTCCTCCTGCTTTCAACAGCTCCTGCCACCTGCCCGGAGTGGTAGTGGCAGCAAAGCAGGATTTGCTGCTCAAGTATTTTTGCAAGGTGTCTTAAAACCAGATTTCTCTAGATTTCAGAGGAGATAAACAGACATCAGACCAGGGCTGACCTCCTGGCAGCTCGAGTGGCACATTTCATGCTGCAGGAGGACTTGGCCAGGGGCTGGTGTCCCTGCTTGGCTGTGGAGGTTGTCTTGTTAAGTCAGGGCAACCCGGGTGGGGGGTGCTGTGCGTTCCTGAACTACCGAGAGCAAAATTATTTGATTTTTGTTCCTACTTTAATAAATGAGTGGGAAATTTCCACTACTTAGAAGAGGAGAGGCTCTGGTTATTTGTGTTATTGCTCACCCATTGGAAAAAAAAAAAAAAGTAAAAAAAAAAGTGCTATAAACGAACATATTTGGTGACCTAATTTGAGTGGCTCATTACAATTAGATCAAGCTAATTGCCAGTCTTGTATTTCATTTGGCAACTTGTTAAGCTAATTGAACAAAATAAAACTAATGAACAATTATAATGAAGTTTATAATTAGACCATTGGAAAAACTCAGTGTGAGAATATTTAAGGCATAATGAATGTTCAGGAGCAGGGGGGTGAGCAGGAGGTGTCAGTAAATCATGCCACTCTCTCCCACCGAAATGCTTCTGTGCAGGGACTGAAGTTTTCAGCACGCTATCTAGTCCCAGGTTATGCCAACCTGGTGCTTGCTCAACTATTAATTACATTAATGCCCTTAACACATCGCTTGTGCAGTGATCCTAAATGCAGGAATCAGCCTGCAAGGGAGGCGGCTCAGAGCTGGATGTGCTGTTACAGCTCTTCTCAGCCCCGTCTTCACCCCAGGAATCAAAGTCACTATTAAGGATGAGTTTTATAATGCTAAAAGTGAAAACCAAGAATGTGGTACAGACAGAGGAGATCACAAAACCCTGACAAGCTGTTCTGGCACCCAGTTCAGGATCCATGGAGGCAGAAATGGGGACAAACAGGCCAATTAACACTTCGTGTTATTAGAGCCATTTAAAAAAAAAAAAATAATTTTTTTTTTTTACAATCAATTCCTACATAAATTTGAATAAACCAATTCCAGCTTCCTTTCATCCCCTTCGCCTGCAGCACAAAAAATTAAATACCATGATAAGACACAGAGTGACCTTTTGGAGTTTCGATTTACAGGGTCAAGGAGGTACCCACTGAAACCTAACAGAATTGTCACATCAGACTCCACACACCTTAAAAACTTGGTTGCCTGCAGTTTGTACACAAAAGTAATTATTTCATATAGAACCCAGCAGGAACTGAGGGTTTGCATCGGGGAATAAAGGCAGAAACTCTTAACTGAGGGTATGAATGTGTTCGTTCAGCCTTTTCTCCAAGGTGTCTAAAGGCTTCCCGTGCTTCTTGCACTCCGATAGTGAGTGCTGGTTTCCAGCAGGAGCTCGTGGAACTGGGTGCTATAAATGCACAAGGCAGGGAGGAAGCAGATGTGGTCCAGAAAGACCTAAGGGTGGGAGAGGAGGAGAATCATCACCGGAGAAATTAAACAGTGTGGCACTGAGCACGCTTACTATTTATAACCCAGCTTGGAGCCCCAGTGACAGTATCTTTCTTCTTCCTATTTAAAGAGCTGCTTTACTGTTCTAAAGATTAAGATAATAAACTGATTCAGGAAAAAAGTTGTATTTTATGAGCTATCAAAAAAACCTCTATTCCCCCCTCCCCAGTTTTAATTCCAGCTGCCAGGAGAAGATCTGTTCTTGCAGCCAAGTTTCAGTATTTTTATGCCATCAGAACCAGCTGACATCTTCTCAATCTAATCCCAGGTTTCTCCAGAGGAGCGAGTGATAGCATCCTGGTATCAGTGTGGGTTTGTAGCTGTCGCTCCATGTTTCATCACCTTACCATGAGCCTCGTCTCAGGGGGTTTCGGCAGGTGTCTTTTCATCTATCACCCTGGGACTGCTGGCACAAACACGCTGGGGCCAGGGCTGCCCTCCCCTGGGCTTGCGCTGCTCCAAGCCAGCTCTGGTCCCACCTTCAGCACAGGCAGGAGAGAGTTTTGGCCAGGATGCAAGATGCCATGGCTACCCTCACCCCCACTGCAGAGATACAGTGTTTTGTTGTTGCTGCGTCACCTGTGAACTTGCCAGCTCTTCCTCACCTTGGCACCTGGAATCCCAGGGGAGCCAGCACTGCACAAACACAAGGTACGGAACGGCAGCACCTCACAGATGGTGTTACCCAACCAGATCAGGTGGAGGAAGGATGAAGGTATCCCTAGCTCCCATGTACAGCCACAGAACGACCGTCAGGGCACCAAGAGGAGATGAGCCAAGCTCTCTGCGTGATGCCTAGAGCATCTTCCCTCATCCCAGGCAGGACAGCGGGGCTTTCCATCTGGATCTGGCTGCCACCCAGAAGCACATGTTACAGGGTTACAGACAGGGATTCTCATTGCACCAACCCAGGCAATACCTGCATTCTTTTTTGTTCATCGCATAAAGTCAAAGAGAAATTCCACCATGTGATTTCCCTCACAGGCAAAACACCAGGACAAAAACAATCAGGCCTTTTTCTCCCCCAGTTCACCAGCCCCACTGATCCAATTCACACCAGTGGAGTTTAATAACCCCTTCCCACATCACACAAACTGCGGACAGCAAAGAGCAGGCTGCCAGGCTGACCTCTCCTGCTGCTTCCTCCCAGCTGCTCCATCACTGGGTAACAACCACAAGGGTCCCTGATGCACTAAAAGCTCACACACAGGTGCAGGGGCTTATACAGGCTCCTGCTGGACTGGGCATTTCCTTCCTAGTTTCCCTCCCCACATGCACGCACACACCCTCTGATAATAAAATGGCTTGGGGAAACAGGAACAACCCCTGAAGTGAAGCGTGAAATAGGCTCCATGATTCCAGATAGCCAGGGCCGTTTAAAGCCTTGCTTGGCATTTGCATTATAAGAACAAATCCTGTACAAGAATCTCTCTTCATGCTTTATACTCTTGCATTAATTCATGAAGTGTCATGCATCTAGCATATTTTATTATACATGAGAACCAGGCAAATTAAAATTCTCAGTTGAATAGCACATTTGCACACCCAAGGCTACCTCCTTAGGCCCCACCGAGGCTTAGAAGTCACCCCTGTTTAACTCAGCTCACCTTTTAAACCAAGTTAGTTAAACTCAGCACAAACGCTCCTAGTTTTCTTTATGCAATTTATTTCAATCTAGCTTTAACCTCTTTGTAGCTAATATAAGCTGAAGAGAAATACATCAGGTTTAAAGGGAAGTAAATGCACTGCCAGAGAAGTTAATTACAATTGAGGACCAGCTGCCCCAGGAAAATCCCATCGGTTTAAAATCCACTGAAAAGGAAGGAAACCACTCCTCGTGTTGGTGAGTTCCTAAAAACCACCTTTTCTGGGCAATGAAAGATGCCACAGACCCAGACAGAGTTTGAGAGAGGTGTAACAGCATTATCAGCAGACGGGGACTCTTCTTTTCTGGTTGCTCTAGAAAGAGCCCAAGCTAAATTCTGCTTTTTAGAGGGGAAAACACCCATGGGGCTAAGGTAGGGCTTAATGAAAATGGGGCTGCTTGAACATGACCTTAAATCTCTTGTCAGCATTGAGGTCAAGAGAAATTTGTCAGTTAAGTGAGACTAGATTTTGCACAGAGCTTCCAAAAGGTATTTTTCCAAGTTCCAAAGCCCGGTTGAACAGGGAGTTCCTAGCAACAGGTGTTCAGCTGCAGGCTCTCCAACATCACAGCACCAAGGACTGCAAAATGAGGAGTGCCACCCTGACCCTCTCCTTCGGCCTCGCTTTCTCCTGCCCTGGACACACATCTCCACATCAACTCTTCCCGCTGCTGCTTACTTCAGCTCTGCTCAGCTTAAGCACTTGCTGATAAAACAGACCCTTCTTCCAAAGGGTGGTGTTTGAGCCATTTTCCAAAGGACCGCAGCCAGGGCTTCGGAGAACAAGGTAATTAACCAAACGGCAGTTTCTAATGGCATGCAAACCATGCAGTGAGGGGAAACACACTTATTCCTTGTCAAAACACAGGCTGCAGATCAATAGAGTAGAAATCTCTTTGCTAAACTAAACCAGAAATCACACAGGAATATACCCACCAGTGGGACTGTTACGCTAATTCTTAACTGCCTTTAAATCACTACAGAAGAGGAACAAAACTGAAAAAGGGACTGTTCTTGGAGCCGACTCCTCATTAGTGATGTGAATCTCTGCCTGTATATATTAATAAGCTATTGTAAACTAATTAACGATCCTGGAGATGTTTTTTCCATGGGACATTATCCTTTCAGCTGGAATCTCGGGCTGAATGCTGATAAGCCTCTTGAACTTTGTAAAACCACTTGTCAAAAGTAGTAAGATGAGAATTTGTTAAGGTCTCCTAATTAAGAAGTACAAGGTCCAATTAAGCTTTCATTAATGTGCCACATAACCCAGATAAAACAATGGCATACCAAGGATTTTCCCACCTCCACCAATGCTGTTTTATTGCTTGAGTTCATCTCCAACTGGTGGTTTGGAAGAGTTTCTCTGGCCATCAGAAGCAATGATGAGGAATTGTGTGGACAGCTGCAGCCTGCTACATTAATACTTTGGGACATCTTATTGTTCTGCAACTGAAATTGTTCTGAGACACTCTTTGACTCACTAATAGCATTTCAGAGACCGCTTCCTTCTCCTTTGCATAACAGATTCACTCCCACTTTGCACACAGATCATGTAGAGCAAGACGCTCAAACTGATGTTGATTATCTCATTATTTGAATCTAAAAAGGCCCCTAATTCCCAGCAAGGAAAGTATGTGTTCTCATCAGCTCTAAGGCTGCTGTACTGGACTCTGGCCATGCTTCACAGCAATTCCTACCCTGATTTTATTTCTAGAAGAATACAATAACGGATATGCAGCTTCCTCTTTCTACAAAAGACATAGAAGAAAATTAAGTTGCATCTGGTTGCTGTCTATGATTATTTAAGAGCTAAAAATATCTTCCTTATGAAGAGAGGAAGATGAACCAAGCATTTTTGGATTTGTCATTTCAACTCTGTAGGACACAAGATCCAGTCAGTGGACAGACACCTCAGGAAACCAGTAATGGGCTAGAAGATGTGTGGAAATTGCTCAATACAGAGCTCCAAAGATCATCTGTAGGGAGACAAAAGCCTTCACGTGTACCGAAACATCTCTGGTCAGAGGTTAAAAGCTCAATGAAGTGACCCACTAGAAGGAAAGGAAGTGCAGAGACCGAGAAATGAAGTGTTATAGAGAATAACACTCCTTCCAAATCAATGCCAGTCCCATGCTCCAACCCAAGCACAAAATTGCATCAGGCAATTTCAAACACATTTAGTTGACAAACATGTCTTTCTCACCTCACCCAAGCTCTTGTAGCTCTGAGCACCAAGGAGACAAGTCACAGAGCTCAAGGGCCTGATCAAGTTGTTCTTGCACTGTGCTCCACCACCAGCCTTCTCCTGCAATGATCTCACACGTTTGCAGAAGTGCTCACTGTCCACAAGCCTTCTCCTCCCTCAATAGCCCATTGGGCACCCAAGATTCACACACCATCCAGGAAGACATTAGTAACTCAGTTTTGATATTGAGCCACACCAAAACCCTGGTACACACCCCAGAGCTGCACTTACCAGCGTGAGGACTATGGCAGCACCTGCATCCAGGGATGTTACACTGGGAAAATCATTCCCAAATATCTTCCAAAGGATTCATCATCCATCACCTGGACACCATTTCCCTTCCAGAACATTTACTACAGGCACTGGTTTTCCCAAAACCTTACTGTTTTGTCTCAAGCACCAACTACCTCACTGGTAGTCCTTACTAATGCATTTTAAATATTATTTTAACACCCATTTACCTGTGTGACTGACTGCTCTGCCTTGTAAATGATATCCTTTTAAATATGTATGCATTAAGCTGAAAGACAATAATGGCCCCAGGGAAGTTGCATTCCATCAGGCAATTACCTGTGTTTTTAAAATCACTGAATAAGTAATTCACACGATCAATTTCTCTTGCACATAACAATAAACAATTTTATCAGCTATGCCCTGCTTGGGCTGTTGTGTACCAGCTCATTTTATTTATTTGAGAACCACCACTAACCAGGAAAATTAATTGAAATCATAAGGTGGTAGGAGGGGGAAGTACCTGCTCTAATAGGAGCTGACAAAAGCACATTTCTAAAAGGGGAGTGATAAAACTACATCTCTCCATGAGTCAAGGGCGAAGGGGCTGATTCCATCAAAAATTCAACAGTCACTCTCAAATTTGCAGAATACTGAGCAAGAAAAGCATCTAAGCCTGAAGTATCTCTGCTCTGAATTTCTTGCTGTTGAATGTTTATGTCAGAGCTTAAAGCGATTTTTCCAGAACTAGCTGGATTCACATGGCACTAAAATCTACATGTGTAGCCTCCCAGGAAAAACACTGTGCAACCCAAATTAGAAATAGGTAACAAAATGCAGGGGTCTACACACCCAGTGTAGAGCTAGTTACACACTGAGAGCTCTAAGGCACCATGGCTTTCTAAATAAAAGGTACCTGAGGTAGCTCAGCACTCCATCAGCTCCAACCATCCTGCAATGGTTACCCAGCTGATGCCTTCGAAGCACCACAGAGCCCTCATGCTCACAAGAGTGTTTGTTGCCAGCACTACAGTTTGAGAAACAGTGCTACCATTGCCAGACCCGACCTTTGTAGCCAAGCATGCAAGTGCCACCACTTCGCAAGTGCCCTCTTGAAACCACCCTCAACCACAATTACCTTATGCCCTGGAAAGAACACAGCCAATTTCTTCACAGACTGGTTAAAGCTGGAAGGGACCTTAAAGACCATCCAGTTCCAAAGCCCCTGCCCTGGGGAGGGACACCTCCCACAAGAACAGGTTGCTCAAAGCCCCATCCAGCCTGGCCTTGAACACTTCTGGGGATGGGGCAGCCACAACTTCCCTGGGCAACCTGTTCCAGTGCCTCACCACCCTCACAGGAAAGAATCTTTCTGGTGTCTAATCTAAACCTCCCCTCTTAGAATTTAAAGCCATTACCCCTTGTCCTGTCACTACACCTCCTGACACAGAGTCCCTCTCCAGCTCTTTGAACTGTCCCCAACTGGATGGAGTACAGCCATGTTCACAGCTCCATGGCAGTGTCCCAAGAAACAGGTCACTTAACATTACAGATCAGCAAAGATAAATGTAAGGTGGATGTTTGGGCAGGATTTGGAATGGGAAGAGCTGCACTCAAGGAAGGCTGGAGTGTGTTCCCAGCTCTGCCACAGCCTCTCTCCAACTGCAAGTCACTTCACAGCCCAACACAAGTACCCACATACCTCTCCTCCTCCCTGGATTTCTGTCAGTTCTCAGCACTTCTGAAGCTCAGATCCCTGAAACCAGGTGAGGCACAGAAAGCTTGTGTCTGCCAAGTAGTTTGCACCACCCATCAAGGTTCCATGGCTATGAAATGTTTTTCAGTACATAAATCAATAGCAACTATTTTGTGTTTGCAACTATAATTTGGGAAAAGCTTTGCAACATCTGACATTCGCAAAAGATCAAATTATATCTGCCAACAAAACTTTATCCTGCAGGATAGAGGATTAAAAAAAGCAGCCTTTAGGCATTGTATATGTTCTTAATGTATCTGTGCTTCTAAATTATCTTTAATTAATGAAATATCCCAAAATTACTTATTAATAAGGATCTGTGGGCTTTGTAAACTCCAGAAAATGTGCATGAATTAAAGAACAATATAATGAAGTTTTAATGAATACAAAGTCACAGTTAATGTAAAATTTATATATAGCATGCCAGAGGGAGAAGGAATTTAAAAGTACTTTTAATCATAGATTATTGGCAGCTGGATAGCTCATTTTTATACCTTTCTAACAGGCTCTTGGTATTTACATTATCACATTTATCATGCCAGCACAGTATATTGTCTGACTTGGTACAGTTCAGAAAGTCAGATGGAGACCAGCTCATTTCAATCCTCCTTCGCTAATGAGGCATTTCTGCATCCTGCAGTGATTGCAGAGCTGGGGTCCACAATGGCTGCTGCTTTTGATTCAGTCACAGGCCACCTGAGAGGGGCTACTCATCAGCTGCATTTACAGGCAATTTCACTCTTACTGAATGATTAGCAGCAATACTTGACATTCTGCAACAGCCTTCAGCTTACTGGAGCAAAGTCTACCATAGAGTAAAGGAAACAACTGTTAGTAGCTGCAGCTAACATGAGAATGAGCATCTAGATTTAAGAGTATGTGCTTTCAAAGCACATCTTTTAGCAACATATTAAAACCTATATCTTCCTGTACTGTAGTGACACCAGGCATGCTCTTCCACTCCTGCTCACCTGTGACCTTCCCAGTGAACTAACCACACATACAGAACTAGCAGCAGTGTCTTACTTGTCTTGGGCTCTGCATAAGAAAAACAGGATAAAACTTTCAGAACAGTAATTTTGTAGTGAAGTGGACTTGGATTAGATCTTTTAAAAAGAACAAGTTAAGCTAAATGATTTCCAAATGATTTCCCAAAAGGAAAATAAAAATAAGACCATAACTGAAAGGTGAAACAGATGTAATATTATAATTAAAAGAAATGGATTCTTTATATAACTTTATCAATGCTGAATGCATTCAACAGTTGTAAGTACATCCATGATTTTAATGCATTAAATACATAACCCACAAAATTCAGATAGTGCAGAAGACAATGCCAGAGGGTTGGTTCAACTACTGAAACTGTTTTATGAAAAACAAAACAATGGTTTAGTGCTTCCATTTTACTCTTTTAGTATGCTCATTACAGTATTTTTCCCTTTATAAACTGGAAGGATACAGAGCTAGAAAACATTTTAGTCTTTCACTGTCAACATGACATTTAGTAAAAAAAGTTACAAAAACCCATCAGCTTTTAATAAACAAACACACCAGAATTCTTCACCTAACATAACACAGGATTCTTGCCAATAAAGAACTTTAAAACAAGGAAGCAAAGTGCTGTCTTTAATTGCAATGGCATTAATTCAGAGTAGTGACAGTAAATTCCATGGAAATAACCTGGAATCACACCAGGAATAAGGAGGTGATTTCTCCCTCACCTTCTGAGCCCCCAGAAACCTATTAACTAAGAGCTTAAAACAATAGGAAGGTTACAGCACAAAAATGAAGCAGCAATTACCTTCAAGAGTACCATGAGATATTTCAAGACTGAAATTGTTCGGAGTCAAGTCAAATGGCTTCAGTGCATTATGATTTGGCTTTATAAAAACATTTAAATGCACACTACATATAGAACACTCGTGTCACAGGTAGTTAAAAAAATCACTGTATACTCCTTACAGGTGACAAACATGAATTCAAAAAAATATTGCTAAAAATCCAGTTCAAAAAAAACCAGAAAGTTAATGTTTTTATGAAATATTCTATTCGCAACTGTAGCTTATGCTATTGGTGCTTCCATTTGATGGGCTGCTGATGTCAAACTAGAAAGATACACTCATAAATATATAAAAATCAGAACAGGCAGGTTCCTCCATCCAGGCTGGAAACAACTTCAAGATATATGGCATATTTAACCAAGAAAATGGAGCTAAGCTTCACCCAAGCCTTTCATAATGCACTTAATGAAATATTTTCTTTTAAAAGAACCACTAGCATTAAATAGAACTTTTTCTTTACATACAGTATTGGTATATACAAAACAAACACAGAACAAAGATGCAAAAAACAAGTGACTTCAGAAGTCCTGAAGCTCAGGAATATTTTGGTAGAGATCCAGAGTGTCTGGGTTTGAGAAAGCTCCCCGCTGCTCAACTTCTTTCCCTGCAATTATTTGCTTCACAGCTACTTCCACTTTTTTCCCATTTATTGTATACTGAAAAACAAAACCAGCAATGATAAAATTAATTTTTTCATATAGTAGCTTCATGGAGATATTCATGAACCCCCCACCAATTCCACAACAAAATCTAGAACAGTGTCTTCCCTTCTCTGCTACACTTGAAACATCTAAATCTTTCTTCTGAAAAGTCACTTGAAGATTAAGTGGAATTCAAAGAGGAGTTTACAGGTAATTTCAGTTTATTACTCAGTAATACTGTGAGAACCTGACCAAGCTACAACTTAGGCCAACAAAACCAGATCAGAATCACAGTAAACATCAAGAATCTTTGTATTCTGACATTCAATTTTCAAACAATTTTTGATCTTCTAATATTCTACAAATTGTATTACGTTCTGTTACCCTATAAGGATGTTGCAGAAAACAACCCATAACCGTAGTTCTCTTTTTGGAATCCCACCACTGTAATTTGAGTAGCAAACTCCAGGCACCACTGCTTTCATTAGAGATCTTTCAGAGCCAGGTTAAATAATCCT
>VZTM01028747.1:306313-324482 GCA_013400555.1 Jacana jacana
ATTTATTGTTGGCAGGCTCACATGCAGACTGCAACTTCCATGTTCTCTCAGCTTTCTTATGATTACCTCCTGCTGCACATCCTGACTTCTCTTGTGAACCCACTCTATATTGCTGCTATTTATAAGAAAAGCTTCCATCTCCAGAAAGCAGCAGCTTGAAGTCCCGTTCCTACAACAGCTCCTGCCCAGTAGGATGCAGGGAGTTTGGCATCACCATGCCACATGAAAGATCTGGATGAGCAGAATCCTTCACAATTCTTCAGAAGAAAGCTTCTGTCCGACAGCACGTGTTCCTTCACACTTACCACCACTGAAAGACTGGATGAATGCAGAATATCCCTGTTTGAGGCAGCACATATTTAAACCTCATGCTAATGAGGTTGCAGGTCAGCACTTATCCCTTAAGACTCACTCCTCCTGGTAGGAGCAGTCTGGCAGAGGTGCAGCAGCATTCATTAATGGAGAATTGCTCCCTGACCTATTCAGCACTTCCATTTCACACTCCAGCCAAGCAGTCTATGTCTGCACTCCAGGTTCAGGTTGTTAGTCATATCTGCCTAATGAGAGCAGGAGCAAAAAATGGGATTGAAGCTTTCCAAAGCTTCTTAGTAAATTGATTTGGATACATATTCAAAACAAAGCACTAGAAAACAGACAGATTATGAAACATGCCATGGGGTTCTCACCCTGGAAATCTAGATTCAAAGCTGCACCTGCGTATCACTGGGCAAGAATAAGCCTGTACCTTCCCAAGAGCAGCAATATAAATTGATAGCCGTGGTCAGCTTGAGCAATAGCCAAAGCCCTTCATTACATACCTGGGTATTTTGAAAAATAAGCCTTCCTGTATTTGTTCCCATTCTCATCATTCCAGAAGTGTGTAGGCTGACAGGGAATAGGCTTGGTACATACCAGCTCTCCACTTTCACCCCAAACTGGTTTTCCTGTTTACAAAGAAATATGTATTTTCTGAATTTCCCTTCTGTAAACAATAGAGTATCAAAGCAAAGAGCATCTACGGTTATTACTTCCATGCCCAATGCTGATGTAGGTCTGAGATAAGCTGCAACTGGTGGTCTCAACAGCCTGTGTTCAGCTCCTACACTCTGACATATTTTAACCTCAGGAACTTCAGGAGAGTAACTTCAGCAATAGACAAGGACAGCCTTCTTTTACACATTATCTTCACTAGAGTTCAGTATGATCCAGATGAGACTGGAAATGTTCTAGAAAATCTGGATCAAAAGTAAAGTGACCTATTTAACAGCTGTTTATTCATGATGAATGAAACCTGAGATCACATAACTACTGCATTTCATAAGTCTGCATAATATTTTGGACAATAGTTACCTTCATCATTCCACGCTTCTACAGCCATTCCAAGATTTCTGGCCTGAATTTCTCCTTTGTAAACTGGAATTGTAACATTCTGACCCATGAAACATGAAATTATATCTGTCCCACCTATAATAAAAAAATTCCATTCAGAACATACAATACTTCAGAAAAAAATCAGAACTGAAAGCTACCTAAGATCTCTGGAACAGTAAATTGCCACCTTTGCCAAATACTTCCGATCCACATTAAACAGCATAGAATAGACAATTATGTGACTTCATAAGAAAAGAAACTTTTCTTACTTTATATATATCTACTTATAAATTAATACCATCATGCAGAAACATTCTTAAGGCATAGCTTTTCTTCTTCCACCAGTTTCTTTAATCTCATTTAAGGAGTTTCCCATTTATAAGAGTAAGAAAATAAACAGGCCCTAGTTTACAGATTTAAATATCTAAGATTACTTAGAAACACTTTCTTGTTTTCCTTAAAGTAAACAGAAAAGCTACTCCACTCAATATTTACTTAGTCTTTATATCCTGTTCCCATTAGCACAGGGGGACGGGGAGGGAAAGGTGAGCCAAGCCTATAGGATCAAGAGTTATCATAATAAAAACAGATACTGTCAAAGTGCTTTCTTAACTGAAATACCTGTAGTCCTCCTAGGACTTCAAGGAAATAAAATTCTAAGACCCAAATTAATCATGTTAGCTTTACTCAAAAATAGTCTCCTGCATTTAGGACTATTAATGTCTATAGTAGCGAGCTCAAGATTCAGCACTACTTACTGAGACCAGAGTCAGAGCTGACTTCAGTAGCATAATAATCAGACTTTAAAAATCAAACTAAACCAAGTTAAAGCACCCTTTTTCAAAGTCAGTCCTCACTACAAAGCAGAATGAGTTCTGTGGTGGACTTTGTGTGAATAGCAGTTGCCTCAGCTAGCACTCCTCACAACAAACCGCACAGTATGTGGGCTTGATATTTCTCTAATTATGTAATTTACAAAAAAATCTGTCTGCAGTGCCAATTACTTGGCACAAAAGAATTGAAATGGGAACAGAGAAACCTCTCCAAGAGGTATTTTCTGCTAAAGTCAGCTATTTGCAGAACAGTATGTTCTGTAGGTTAATAGACTCTTTTCTTGATCTCACCCTGCTACCCCTAAGAACAGCCAGTCAAAATAAATGATCCTGCTGAAAAAAAGAAAACCAAAACTAAACCCCAAAACACTCACCATGTCAGAAACAATCCACATAAGACTTTGAGTGTACAAACTTCATTATGCCACCCTGAATTATGCAGAAAATCTCTGCACTAACAATTAATTCTAGCTTAACTATAACCAAGCCTGAATGATCCAAGGCTTAAGCTTCCCCAATATACAGCAGGAAACAAGGAAGAAGGAAACACCAGCAATGAACAGCATTAGTAAGGTGCACATAGCATAAAAGCATCACCTGAAATGGATCCCAGAAGGACACTGCTTTTTATATGTTTGTAGACATACTCGTAGCTTTGAGATTTGAGTGGTGATCCTGTAGACAGTATTGTGTGGAGTGTCTGGAGATTGTGTGTTTCACCTTAAAAAGCAGGTAATCAACAAAATAGATTAAGGTAGAATTTTTACAAGAGTTTGTAACTATAATCCAGAGTAATTACATGAAGGAGTTTGTGACAAGATCTAGAGCCAGAGCCTGAAGAGGAAAGGCAGGAGGGAGGATAAAAGGGTTTCAATAGCATTTTAAAGCTTACATGGTTTTAGATTTTTCTCCTCTAGCACAGCCAGCCACTTCGCCCCTGTTCCAAGGATGGTGATCCTAGAGGGGAAAAAGTTTAAATGTTTTACATATATAAATATGTTAAGATTCTAAAGACCCACAATTCCCCTACAGTAAGCAGAGGCTGTTAGACTCTATACATTGATTAGTCAAGCAATACAGTTTCATAAAGCTTTCAAAGTGCAAGGCATATCCTTGATCTGCTGGATCAAGCACTGGCTGGAAGGACGATCCCAAAGGGTGGTGCTCAATGGAGTTCACTCCAATTGCCGGCCAGTCACAAGTGGTTCCTCAGGGCTCAGTACTGGGGCCTTACCTTTTTAATATCTTCATTGACGATGTAGATAGGGACATGGAAAACACTATCAGTAAGTTTGCAGATGACACCAAGTTGGGTGGGAGTGTTGATCTGGTTGAGGGAAGGGATGCTCTACAGAGGGACTTGGACTAGATAGATGGGCCAATGTTAATGGCATGGCCTTCAATGAGGCCAAGTGCCAGGTCCTGCACTTGGGCCACAACAACCCCATGCATCGCTACAGGCTTGGGGCAGTGTGGCTGGAGCTGCCTGGCAGAAAAGGACCTGGGGGTGCTGGTTGACGGGCAGCTGAGCATGAGCCAGCAGTGTGCCCAGGTGGCCAAGAAGGCCAATGGCATCCTGGCTTGCATAAAGAATAGTGTGACCAGCAGAAGTAGGGAGGTGATTGTCCCCCTGTGCTCAGCACTGGTGAGGCCACACCTTGAGTATTGTGTCCAGTTCTGGGCACCTCAACACAAGAGAGATCTGGAGGTGCTGGAGCGAGTACAGGAGGGCAATGAAGCTGGTGAGAGGCCTGGAGAATAAGGCTTATGNATTAGGCAGATCACATGTCATCTCTACACCTTAAAAACTATCTTTAAATATGAAGCAAAACTTTACCACCTCATGGAAAACACTCACTTTCATTTACAGGAATTTGTAACTGCAGAACACTCCAATGACATAGCAAAACGTTATAGCATCTACTTCATTAATGGGCCATAATTGCCACTAAGATGCTTAACTGTAACTGCTGCCCTGTTACACTCTCACATATAAAAATTTTGCTATTCCAGGGCACAGTTCAGCAAAGAATACTTCACTGAGGACAGCAGCCAGTGATTTTTTAGATACTTGTTTAGTATCCACTGATCAAAGTCTGGATTACTGGTGCCTAACTGAACACGAAATTTGGCCTAACGGAACCTCTGAATTCCACCCTTGCAAAGTGTATTTTCAGCTCTGCAAGACAACACAACTAAAGCTTTAAACAAAGGCTGTGCCCTCCCCTACTTTATCAATGGAAATACTAGTATGTTTCCACTGAGTTTCAGAAAACCTCTTCCCTGCCTTCTGTTAAATCATTCTAGATTACAGCAATAAACTCAGGAGACAAGTAGGAGACAGATAAGGGTAAGGGATACAGTCTGAGCACGCAGAACATGGACAACACAAGCATCAGTAGAACTTACAACAGGATCTTGTTATCTTTGCTTTTACTCCACAGGCAAGGTGGAAGGTAGAACATACAGCTTCAGACAGAGAGGCCTGTTTCAACACTACTAAACGGTAATGTCTTCCTTTGCCATTTAGGTGGGTACCTCTTGGATAGGGACAGCTTACTTGCACATACACACAAGTGCAGAGCAATTTATCAGGTACACAGGAATTGCACTGTGAGAGCCCACAGAAGTGTACAGATCCTCCAGTTATGTACCACAATCATGTGATCTATTTTTACTCAAGTTCTTACTTTCCTTCCCTGCTTCAAATAAAAGCTTATTTTAAGTTAGAATACATAATGCTTCTGTTTATTTTTAAGCTCTTTGACACTTCCTCTACAGCACATGTAGAGTCTATTCTCCTATTATTTACTTCCAAATGCTGTATAATTGGTGGATGGTGACTAAATACAGTTCACTTGAACAGATCTTTAATTGATGTTTTCAATGTAAATAATTCTTGTCATGCAGTATGAGCTATCTTGATGATACCATAAGAATATGCTATTCTGAAGGAAAGTATGGCACATCAGAGAAGCAAGGTAGTCTTAACATGTTGAAACCTTTTAATATGTAACATATGACTGAGTTAGGAACAGACTGCATTATGAAGTACCACACAGATGGCCACCGCTTTTAGCACCAGATTACAGAAGTGAGACATGCAGACACATTTCAGTTATCTTCACTTCTGGCATGTAGAAACAACGCTTAAAAATAAGCTGTGCTATTTGTCAATCCTAAATTTTTGCCTGTTCTCCCAGGGCTTTTTTGGGGGGAGTGAGGGGTATCTTAAAACTTGGTTTTGTTTTGTGATGTTTTTTACTGGAAGCATTCGGAATAGGCATTAACTTCCAATTACAGTAGCCAGAGACAAAATGCCAGTTTTTAAATATTGCATGCCACAAAAAAAGTGAAGTTTTAATCATTATCAAGAGTCAGAAAGTGAATCTTTTGGCATCCACTTTCCACAAATGAATTCACGTTAATTATCAGTTAAGAATGAGACTCATTTTACCAGTAATATAATTCAGATTACCCCTTACATCCAGTTGGCAAAATAGAAAAGTTAAAGTCAGTAAAGTTTAACCAGTGAACAAAGCTATATACCACCACAGAAGTTTAAAGTTGTTTATCCAGTACCTGCCATTTCTCTAGGCTTCAACTGAGGGCACTGTCAGCATTGTTAGGGACAAAGAACTGTGTAAAACAGTTAACAGCTTGACAGAGAATTAGGAATTATAGATTAAAAAGCAAAGTATGAAAATATAAGCAACCCCACTGAGCCTTCCCAGTTGCTTTATGTCTTTAAGTCAGAGTGCTACATTGAGTGTTAAGCTGCCTAAAATAAAAGATTCTTATTTTCTGAGCTCTGAGTGTGCTGAGAAATTACTCTTCAGATCACTCCAATTTACTGTCTTTTGAAAGGGCTGCTCTTGAGAGCTGACTATTGAACCCAAATTCTTTGTTTGCCTGGGATTCAAATACTTGACTCAAATTTGAAACAATCAGCTCTTTGCCTCTTTCTGCTCTTTTTAAGACTGTTTCAGTACAAAATTTTAAAAAGTTGTTCCACTCAAGGCTAAGCCAAAAGATAAACTATGTCATGCTACATACTGGTTTCTGACTAATGGAGTGACACCTTTAATGAGGTTGCTTGTATGCAGTCATTGTAACAGCAAAGACCATTATCCTTCCATTTACGCACCCTAGTCTGTCAGTCAAGTCCCAGAGCACATTTGGTGATGGAATTAAAGGAGATCCATCATACAGGACCACTGAAGCTCCTGTGGCAAGTGCAGACACTAACCAATTCCACATCATCCAGCCAGTCTGGAAAAAAAAGAAGATATCTACATTAGTTTCTGCTAGCCAGCTGTCCCCTTCCCTGGCAGCTGGCACAGGATCAGGAGTTTCTTGCTGTCATATGCTGGTAGGAGCTACAGACAATTAGAAAGGATGGATAGGGGAAGATTTTGGCAGAAACTTCTGGACAAAGGCATGCTCCCCGTCCGAGAGGGGGCCCATCTTCCCTTCCACTTTCCTTGCCTGAAGTTTTCCTGCTTTAATAAACTGTTATTAAACTATCACCTGAGTTTAGGTATAATCAGCAGAGATGGGCTGCTTTTTAATAATTGCATTATTTAGGCATCAGAAACTAAGGCTGGAGCACTGCATCCTCTCATCTGTCCCAAGACTGGATCAGTTACACATCCCTGATCAATGTTCATCTAACTTACCCTTACAAATACCTAATGAGATTGTAATTCCATACCTCTCTACATACATACCTTTAAAGCACAAGTCAAGAGACAGGACAACTTCGGGGCAAGGTAACTATAACATCTCCTCCATGGAGATACTACAAACTGACTAGTAGTGTTAAAGTCCAGAAAGGAACTCATGAGAAAGGGCATTAGCCTTCTCAAACCGCTACAGTAATAAAAGACTATGGAATCCTTTTCTTTACCACAGCACAAGAAAAATGTCACCACATAAAACTGAGCTATGTAGGAGTTCAGTTATTCCCTTTTACTAAAAACTTGAAGTTGTGCAGCTTTTTTCCTCCCCACCAATCCAGAAAGACAAATTCTCATCTTCAGAATGGTTCATCCTTGCATGATGCAGGAAGGTAGAGCCTGTTTTGCAGGTCATATTGACAAGGCAGTTAAATCAAGAAACTAGAAAAATCAATTTTCCTCACTAATTTCATCAGAAACATTTAACATGGGTTTGACCTTATGGTCTAAAGGTCCCTATTGCTTTATTATTTCATCTATTTTTTTTTATACTGAAGTAGAGCAAACCATTGCAAAACTAGAATACATAAAAACCATACGTGTAGGAAAAGCCCTCCCATTTTCATAAGAAAAATATAAAGTATATTTAAAATGCTTTAAGCCACACTTGCCGTTGTATAGTACATAATAATGTCATTGCTGGTCATGTTGCCATGAAGTATGTGTTCCTTCAGATGCTGTATTAGTGTGCCCTGAAAAACATAGTAAAAGAAAAATGTAAGTTTACATAAATGAAAAGCAATACTCTGACAGCACATTAAGACTTCAAGAAAGCTTAATGTTGTCAATCCTTCATAGGATGTACTCCAGGATTACAGGCAAGTATTTCCTTTTAACCACAGCTGAAGTAAATCCCAGCAGCAGCAGCAATTGCATTCTCCATTTTCTCACATAACTTTTCAGCCTCCCTCATTAGACCTCAGCAATTCCCACTGCACATCACTTGTAATCCATGGAATAAATAACTTCCTTCACTTCCATCTCTGCCCAGCCATCAGAGTTGCAGAGTACTCTATGCAGGCTATAATTTTGACAGCATGCTTTTACCAGTCAGATCTTCCAAAATAAACCCTTTGACAGTTTCATCTTCAGTACATCCAGGCAACCAGGAAGAATGAAGGATCTAGAGCTGCTATAAACTGCAGTTGTTTTACATAAACACTATTTAACCAAACTATTAAGATCTAGGAGACAAAAAGACCTGACTATACACATCTCTTATAAGGACTGAAGTGACTAGCAACGTGAAAAATCTCTGCTCTAAACATCAATATTAACAAGTTAAATATATTGCTTCCTCTTCTCTTTTGTTCGAAACGTTACTGAAGTACCTTTCTGATCATCATTAAAGCATAACTTGTTAGGATAAATTAACTACTTCACTAAGTCACTTCATTGCAGTGACAAATGTGGTTGATTTGATAATAAAGATGTTTTGCATTTATGCAAGGACTTATAGTGAAACTATTAAGAGCCATGTAAGCATGAAACAAGATTTATGCTGAAAAAAATAGATTACAGATAAACATTTGAAATTAAAAAGGAGTCATAGAACTGGCACACACTTTGGGAGAAAAGGCAGACAACATTACATAAAGGAGTAAATCTTATTTTCCCTGCAACTCGAAGCAAGTCTGAATTCGGCTGCTGGCGTTTGAGTTCACTAAACCATGCCAATGCTGCCACCTAGCTATAGCGACCAGTATCTGCATTCAAAACAAAAAAATGGAATTCAGAAACATTGTGTCTAACTAACCATTGCCAAAAGAATTGCAGCAGGTGTTAAGAAACTATTACATTTACAAAAGCAAGCACATTACCTCTGCAGAAGAATCTGAAAGAGCCACAAGTGGTGAAAGTGTCAAATTCAATTAAAATAAATATTGGCTTTTTTTCCTCTATTTAGTTACTGGTATTCCACAGTTTTGGAAACAGAAGGAAGGTTTTTTTTAACAATGACTATGTAGAGACTATGAACTACTACCCTGCAAAAATCTGGTAAATCTCAGTCTAGAAACAAAGGTATTGTGATAGTAGGCGTAGCTCTTCTAAAGAGCTAACAACCCAAGATGCTCTCTCAAGTTCATTTATAGAACTTGTTTGTTTATAGGACCTGTATGACCCTCAAAATAAATCTTAAGCATTTAGCATTTCCTGACACTGATCTGGCAGCTGATAAACTTACTATAAACTTACTGGTTTGCTTGTCTTCATCAGGCTTAACATAGGGCTGACAGAATGCTGAGCATCTGGAGCAACAACAACAAAAAAAAACCCTACAGGGCCCTGCTGCTTCTGAGCCACACCATGGGCACAGGAGGGACCAGTGCTAAGCAGTTACACAGCCAAGGGAGAGCAGCTACTCACAGTGCAGGCTCTGAGCTCAAACCCGCAGTGGTCTTCATACAGCACTCTGGCTGAGCAGCAGAAACTGCCAGAGCAATTTGCCTACAGTTTACGCAAGAGGTCTGTAGCTGCACAGCTACTTCAGCCCAGGTCTTCTGAGTCCTTACAATGGGTAGAAATGAACTGATCAAGGTTTTCCCAAAAAAGATAAATCCTGTCCTTAGATGTGAACATGGAACAACTGAAAGAGGGGCCTGTACAAATAGAGCAAGAAGCAGAACTAGCGTTTTTAGAACTTACGAGCAATGACAATGTTTTTCAATAATCCTCCAAGTATCTTTCTGTAGCACACCCAATTGTTCAGTAAGATACAGCTTTGCCTCCAAGACCAGAGAAATCTTACTCCCCCCAAGGCACTACTTTTTAAATTATCTCCTATGAATTGACTTAATTTTCATTATTTACACATTTCATTGTGTGTCAAGAAAAACTACATGCAGAGAAAACAGACTGGAAACACTGTAGAATTAGACTGAGTTGTGAATCTAAAAAAAAAATGCATCTATAAGATCAGCACTTTAACAACAGTGTTGAACTGCACTGCAAGTAAAATCAAAGTGTCTTCACTGAATGGTCATCTCTTCTTGCATTTTTAACTATCAAACCCAAGCTTTAGTTAATGTGAGGCTAGAAAGCGAGACAAACCATGGGCTAATTCTGCTTTTGTTAAATCAGTGAGAATCCTATTACAGTGGAAACCAGACTAAGCCAAGAACAGAGGAACCCAACCAAATGCGTAGAAGACATCTAAGATTCTTTGGATTGATTTTATTGTAGACTATTTAAGCTGACACATACAGAGCACGCACACCAAGAAAGTCTGATGGAAGAATTCGCTTTTACACCAGAGGTGTTAGCAGCAGAACTTAAGTCACCCTGAAAGACAAGAATTTCAGAGCTGCTCAGCAGGAACACAGAATCCTGATAAATAACATTCCTATTCAAACCATCACACTCTTTCCCCCCCCAGCAAGGATCAGTAGTATCTAAGCTCTAGTGTAGCTCTGTATGAACTGAAAATTATTCTGCAGGAGAGCTGAAGCATGAGACTAAGGGCAAGCTAAGCAGCCCTACAGATAATTTTGGAAGGGAAAGAACGCAGCAACAGAAAAGTTTCATATCTACATCTACGTCACATCTACATCTGCGTTTATGTCCACCATCTACCATGCATTGCTGAATACACCGGTCCTGGTTTTGCTAATCTTATGTCCATATAGACATATGGACTATTTTACACGTCACATGCCGTCTGGCATGATCTACACCTAATATACACAGCAGAGTGTTTACAGACAGCATGGCATTTACCTATGGACAAGTTCTCCAGTCCTTACTATCAGAGAGACAAGTACATACACACTCAGTGTGACAGTGATCCAGCCAGTCTCATTAGATGCTCATCCTGACTTTTCGAGCACAGAGCAGAGAGAATGGACTCTGGCTAATAGTTGTGCAGCTTAATTTCCACAAGTTGGAAGAACATTCTACCTGCCTTACTGGGAAAAATCACTGCTTTTTATTAAGGACTACACTAATGGCAGAGTTAAGCACCACATCTGACTGCTAGAGACTCTTCCTGATCCTTAATAAGTTGCTTAGAACAACTTTTAGAATGTGAATAGTAAGTGGAAACCATGTGAATATGGATGATTTTAGCAGGAACATTGTATAACTTCAGTCACAAGACACTGCCTAAAGCAAAGGTCCCATACAGAGCAAAACAAACACCCAAAGAGACACTACACCTTCCAGCTTCCTTCCTTAAAAAAGGATCCATGAGGATGGCATGCTCTGAATTGATACATGTAGGGAGTAAAGTTTAAAGTAAAAAAAAATAAAAATCTATAAAACAGCAAGGTCTCTATAGACCTCAACTTGACAGTGGCCAAAAATTGGTTCCAAGCACCCAGTTCAAGTGCTTTGGCCGGTGTTCTACAAGAATCAGTTGGGCATGTTCTACTGCTGCTTTTGTGACAGACACCCGTTCCCAGGAAATAGCTGAAATATCCAAAATGTCTCCACACCAGTCTCAACCAAATTATTTTATATCCTTATTAATCCTTATTTGCTTTCAGTCACTTACAAATAGAACGCTTCATTGCAAGATACTGAAAAACTGTCAGGAATCAGTTCTTAAAGTACATCATGAGATACTATTAAAGGAAAAATTGTAACCCAGGTAGTTAAATAATGACAGTGCAGTTCCAGGAGGGAAGACATACCCCTGCTGAATGAACCATGCATTTTGGTGCCCCTGTTGTGCCTGATGAATACATGATGAAGAGTGGATGACTGAAAGGCAGCTGCTCAAACTCCAGCTGGGGAGCCTGGTCTCCCTTCCCAGTAGCAAGGAAGTCTTCTAAAAAGACACTGCATTAAGGAGGAGAGTAAAGGATTACTTCCCACTTCTCTGAAAACATTTCCCCAGCTCATATATGAGATTACCTCTGTATCTAGAAGTTTTTACAATAAAAGCATGTTTTGTTTTTAGTCTTTCTACTCTTTGTTTGAATTTCTAGCTGTTTTATTTCCTTTTCCTGTTTTAAAATACAGCATTGAGATGTCAATCAAAATCAAGCTGATAAATCTCCACTTACAAATCAGCTGCCAGCCTTAACGGTGCAGACTGGAACCATCTGACCCTCAAAGTCTGGAACTCAACCATCGCCAAAGGTATCCAACATACATAATCCAGACCAGAAAATAAGCAATACAAGTTCTCTAAAAATGTCACTTAGATTATTAATTGCTCATTTCTAGAAGCCACTGTCTTCCTCCTATATCCTATTGAATTTTGTCATTTGAGAACTATTAATACCAAACAGTGGTTTTGTATGTTGCTGCAGTTATGTTGCTTCTACTACTTCTGTTCTCAATAGGAAGCCAGACACACATTAAGAAATCTGGCTAAATCCTAGGTTCTGCAAGATCAAGAAGTCAGGCCCTTTCAATAGCTCCCAGCATCCCTCTGATCTCTATTTAGGACAGTCCCGGCTCAGAAGCTCCCATTACCTGTTTGGAATCTTAGAAATATCGATGGTTTCTCTTGATGAGACATATGGGATGACCACCACTTTTTTTATATCTGGAANTTTTTGCCAAAGTTTGTGGAGGAAAAAAACCACTTTCTAGAAGGAAAAAAAAAAAAAAAAAGTATTTCTTACATCCAGTTACAAGGATGCAAGACCTTATCCAAGGTCTTTTCTGTCTGATTGGATCATAGGGTGTAAAGCACTAAGTAACAGAAATTCTGATGCACCAAGTACTGAATATAGTCTTAAATGTTAAAAACCTCAGAAGGCTAAATTGTTGCCTAAGATATAATTTCCTTAATGCTTTCAGCCTTTAAAGATATACAGGTAGATCTGTAAGCTTTAGTGCTGTAATACCTTATGTCTTCAGCAGCACCTTGCTTGGGCTTAAATACAGAATTCATCAGTCCCTGTTCCCCCACTTATACTGCCAACTAATTCATGATGATATAGTTGAGCTAAGCTAAACAAAGACTGTTAAATTACATTAGTCTTAGTTTTCACTCAATTCAGTTTTGCAATTCTAAGTGGCCACAGAGATACTGTAAAGGAAGGACAGTGACAAGCAGTCAAAAGCATCACTTAGTGACAGTGCAAGCTTTGAGCACTCAAACTACAGCATAACTAAGACTAGAGGGTATACAGGGAAATACCTTTTACCACACTGAGCAGCTTTTCCAAGTGGTTATGTTTTCTGCCATTGTATATGACAGCTTCAACAGAGAAGATGAGCTTAGGCTGAATTTGGGAAAATCTGTCCAGCACACCCTGGGGACAAAGAGAAACAAGTTATAAAATGAAATTAATTGCTACAGTAAGAAAATCCACTGAATGCAAATTTCAATTCAAGCAAGGAATAAGGACAGGAGTTTGCAAGAGAATTGTTAAAAAGACTGCCTGTCTTTCACTCACCCGAGATCTCTGGAATACAGGGAGTTTGTAACAATTATTTCATGCCCCCAAATATAATCAATAACGAAGACAGAATAACCACAAATCACAGAACATCATTCGCTGAAGGATCAAGTTCAGAAAGCTGTCTAAGCAGTTAGAAAATTCACCCCAATAATCAGACTTACAAACTCATCTAAGGAGGACAAGCACTTGACTGACGTGAGCAGGAGTCAGGAGCTTAGTTTACCTGAAGGCCCACAAGACTCCTTCCTGTCTGCATCTTCAAGGAACGGCTCTACATGTCCTTCTAACCTCCACCCAACACTTTTGACAACATACCAGTCCTTTGTTAGCCTGCAAAGGGGCAAAACTGAGAAACACCGGCCTTCTGGAAGGTGCCTTTAATCTGTGGGAAGGTGACACTTGACATGAAGTCACAGCTTTGTTCTATGATTAAGAGAGGAAACTAGCACTCATTTTTACCACTAGATAGAGAACACATACATGCCACCAACAAGAAACTACCACAGCTCTTTTAGAACCTCTAGGGCAAGACACATTCAAATGCTACACTGTTCTCAGGAATTTACTAGAGCTATTACCTGACTTGAGAGAAAAGTCCTTCTGGCATTTTTCTTTTTTTCAGGTACACTGCATGCAGCAGCTTACCAAAAATGGGTCTTTTTGTATTCAACAGCAAGAAGCAAATCCTTTTAGTTAAAGCCCTCAGCACATCCCTCTCTAGCTATATTACTTGAAACATTAAGTACTACAAGATTACTCAACAGTACAAAATTGTCAGCTAACTGTTCAAAAACACTCTTAAACCTTGTTGCAAAAAAACCCCCAAAAAATCAAAAAAGCCTTCAGTCATGTGCTTATTCTATGCAGTCTTATTCTGTCTTCTGCTTTGTACTCTACTTTGCAGCCAAAATAGGAGACAAATTATTACAAAATCAAAACACTAATGCAAAATCAGAGTCAACTAATATTACGCTCCACCCTTCCAAGTTAAGACAGTCAGGGGTGCAAGAAAGCCAATGGCAAAACTACAGCAATCCTGTCCTCACAGCTTGTCCATGTTTAGGAAGGCTCACCGAACACCACAGGTAAGGGACAGGGATATGACTAGATACAAATACACAACTGTCTCTGCTGAATATGTCACTTAGCTTTCTCTCCTATTACCCAAAGATGCATTTTTATCTCCTCTATTCACATAAGAAAATACAGTGACAATGTATTAACATTCAACTTTATTAACAACCTCACCAGAATCTGTTTCAGTATCCTAAGAGGTTTTCAAGAGGCACTTAATACATTGACCAACAAACTCAGAAATTTAATTAGTACACTAAAGGTACTCTAAGGGAGTAATCAAGTTTTCTACTTTTAGGTATATCATACTTATTTGTACTATTTTCAAAGATCAGACCAAGCAGCCAAATTACACACAGCATGTATATATGTGTACGCAGGCAAATACACATTCATGCTGAGCACAGAGCATACATACCCCATATTCACGCTACCTGATGTTTAGAAATGAAGACCAAAGAGGACTAAGGTTATTATAACAGAAGAATCAAATCTGAAGAGAAGTGTGAATCAGAAACAGAGAAACAGAGATGAACACAATTCTCAGGGTCTTACTAATCCTGCTAACACACCCAGTTGGATTCATTAGCACTGGCAGGATCAAATCCCACAGGGCAGCTTGGTGTGATACAAAGGGAATACAAACAGATGGAAGATGTAATTGCTACACTGGAACTTTAATCCAACCAGATGGCTCAGCAAGGAATTGCTTTCATGAAAGCCTCAGGTATACCAGATATGGCTCGTTCTATTTGATGAGGTTCAAATCCTGTATTAAAAAACTGTGCAGGACCCCATGAATGGAGCCGCAATGATTTGCTAGGGCTCACCAAAGATTTTTCACACAGTTCTATTATCAGAGCCTCTTTTTAAACTTACATATCCAACAACTTATGCACAGGCTGCAAAGAACTACTTTCCTATTAATATAAGTAAATGGATAACAGGGACTAGAGAAATTAAGCAAAAGCTGCCAAGAGTGGCACTCTGCGTGGGAGGGAGCTCACTGGTTCTCTGACAGCAGACTTCCTGAGCGCTTGTGAAGTCTCTGGATGTATGGCATTCGGAGCCTGCAATGTGTAGGCAGCTCTGAGAAGTGACATTTTTAAGTTTCACAAAACATATATACACAATTGGATCTGAAATGTTGAAAACTCTACGCTGATTCCCAAAACACAAACAACATCACATCCTCATTTATATGCTACCACAACTAATGCAACTGCACATGAGGAATATCTTTTCCATAGGGTCAAAGCCAATATCCCTGGGGACCTCTGCTAATCTCCCTCAAGATTTTAGCATTTGAATTCATGCCAACACATGCTGCCAAGCCAGAGGAGAATAAATTATATCGATGGCACTGCTGCTCCAAGGCTAAGTTTCATTAAAAAAACCCTATCAATAAAAACTAAAGCTGGGCACTGAAAATAACAGCATATCAACATGGACAAAAAACATACCAGCACTCTAACACAAGCAAAATGAACAATCTTCCCCCAGAAAATAGATCAAATCACATCGCAAAGAAAATACTCCATACTGTCTTCTTCTGAGCAAGCAGAAAATATTTGTAGAACAGATTGATCATTACATGCTGTAATGATTTTTTTAATCTTTTTTTTTCCTAATGCTACACCCTGAAGTGTAAGAAAGCAGAATGCTGCTGCCCTCTAGCGCTAATCCAGAGATCACCGTTCCACATATGAAACCAGCTACTGGGTAACACTGAGATTGAGGGTACATCACTTAAATCTTTGATATCTTTCATGTTCTGCAATCCACAGACAGTACATTCTCCAAATGCTTTCAGGCATATTTTGAAATAGGGTTCAACACTGTTTTAGAAGCGATTTGTATCTGCTGCTGCTTATGATTTGTGCTAAAGACTTCAAAAGAAAAATCTATTCCCAAGGCTCCCAGGACACACTGTAATAACTCTTTGGATATCACGGTTGTTTTCACTGTATTTTACACACAGCATTTATTCCTACCTTAAAAATTCAAACAGGTTGGTGATATTAATCTGAGATTCCTCACCTTGCTGGCTAACAAAGCTTTCTGGAAGAGGCCAACTAGGGTACTCTGTTTACTCATGTATGAGGCAGAAGGGACTTTTTAGGCAAGGAAACTGGAGAGTGTCTTAGCAGTATGCAGAAAGATACGAGAAGGAATGGCCAAGCCCCAGGTAATTGTTGCATTGCTGCTCTGTTGCACATTTAACAAAACCCCACCAAGACCATGAAAATATCCCATCGGGGAGTTAAAGATACTCCAATTACTACAGAGTCTTCACTGACAACTGAAACCATGGATTTTCATCCAGTTTGTGGTTGCTAGAAAAAAAATATCCAGTGTACTTGGCTGTGCCAGGAGGTGGCAGTAAGACTAAAGCAAACAGGATCTGCCACTTAAGTTTTATCACCTTTTTATTTGTCTGAAACAAATGACAGATTTTCTGGAACATGCAATAAGGCTACTCACATTAATACCAAAGTCAGGTGATGTTGAACTCCAGATGGCACCAATACTTGCAGCAGCCAGCATTGCTTCCACCGCATGAATGCTGTTCGGTAAGTAACCTACAGCAGAATTTGAATGGTTAGAAATGGAAGAAAAACAAATCTTACAGTAAGTATAATACATACAATGGCCAATTTAAACAGAAAAAATGAGAAATCCTGGGCAGAAGCATCATTTAAAGTCTCCCACAAGTGCAATGTCATCCTCCAACGTCAAATCAGTTACACAAGGAATTTGAAATAACTCAGTTTATAAAAGTAGCTGTAAATTTTCATACCTACAACATTACTCCCAGTTTGCAAATGTTTCTGTTTAATTAATGACATTCTTAGAATAAAAGGGCAGCAAGCTGAAAAGAAGAACTGTGAAAGAAATTAAATTTACGGCTTGAATAGTGTACACAGACTAATGCAGCACCGTGCAAGGGAATAGAGCAGTTCTGTAGGAACAGCCATTAGAGAAGGAACAATTATCATCTGGAAGGAAAGAGTATAAATACTCAGTTCAAAAGCAGAGATTCAGCTTCACAAANAGTGGGCTCCATTTGAGCAACTCCACAGAAGGTGCTGGGTAGTCGAGATTGACTCTCAACCCATTAGAATCCAACTCAAGTTAGAGCATGAAGCAAATTCACAAACTACACAAAAGTAATCAAAGATCTGAAGTTTCAGATCACACTCCTTAGGGAAGCAAAAAAATGTCTAAGTACTTTAAAAAAAGGCATAACAGGCCTTATTGCAGTACTTTGTCATCTAATTAGAATTCAGTTCTTGAAAACAAACTTCATATCATTAAAAATGTCTTCCAAGCCATTTAATAGCAGTGAGCACCAGCAGATCCTGGAATGCAGAGCGAGCTGCAGGTGTTCCACAAGTATATACCAGACAGCAAAAACTCAGCAATGGGAGGCACTTTTTAAAGATAGAGATTTATGGATGCACTTTTCAGAACAGGAACTAAGCTCACAGATAGTAGCAATTTCTGTTACATTAACTTTGTTAAATAGGAGGGTACTGAGCTTAGTTTTTGCCAGTTTGTCTACACAGCTTGAAAAATAATCTATCCTTTTAAAGTCTACCATGTGAAAAGTTGAAGAAGTCTTAAACTAAGATTTTTCATCACAATTCGAAAATTAACTAAGTTTCTTAAACTAGTTTAACCACTTCAGTTACTCTATAAACTGCTGTGCTTTCGGGAGAAGCAACTTTGAAAGCTGCATTATGACTTAACCCCAACAATTTCTGGGAAACACAACTGAATAACCTCATAC
>VZTM01028751.1:0-10726 GCA_013400555.1 Jacana jacana
CTGGTGTCCTTCTTTCACGGCAACATTCTATGATGTTACAACTGGATGGCTGGATGAGGGGAGAGCAGCAGATGTCATCTACCTTGACTTCAGAAAGGCTTTTGACNGCAGATGTCATCTACCTTGACTTCAGAAAGGCTTTTGACATTGTCTCCTATAACATCTTCATTAGGAAACTGAGGAAGTGTGAGCTAGATGAGGGAACAGTGAGGTGGATTGAGAACTGGCTGTGTGACAGAACTCAGAGGGTTGTAATGAATGGAGCAGGGTTGAGGTGCAGGCCTGTAACCAGTGGTGTCCTCCAAGGGTCAATACTCGGTCCAGTCTTATTCAACATATTCATCAATGACCTGGACAAGGGGACCGAATGTATCCTCAGTAAGCTCTCTGATGGTACCAAACTGGGAGGGCTGGCTGACATTCCAAAGGGCTGTGCCACCATCCAGTTGACCTGGAAAGGCTGGAGAGCTGGGGAGAGAAGAACCTAATGAGGCTCAACAAGGGAAGCGTAGAGTCCTGCACCTGGGGAGGAAGAATTAGAGGCACCAATATACGTTAGGGGTGGATCTCCTGGAAAGCACTTCTGAGGAGAACGATCTGAGAGTCCTGGTAGATAGTAAACTATCCGTGAGCCAGCAATGTGCTCTTGCCACCAAAAGGGCCAATGGAATCCTGGGCTGCATAGGGAAGAGTGTGGCCAGTAGGTAGAAAGAGGTCATTCTCCCCCTCTACTAGACACTGGTGAGGCCACAACTGGAATACTGCGTCCAGTTCTGGGCTCCCCAGTTCAAGAGACAGGAAACTACTGGAGAAAGTCCAGAGTAGGGCAACAACAATGATTAAGGAATCGGAGCATTATGAGGAAAGGCTGAAGGGAGACCTTATTAATGCTTACAAGTTCCTAAAGGGTGGGTTGAAGGAGGATGCACCTGGACTCTTTTCAGTGGTTCCAAGTGACAGGGTGAGGGCCAATGGGCACAAGCTGGAATATAGGAAGTTCCATTCAAATATGAGGAAAAAGTTCTTTACAGTGAGGGTGGCAGAGCACTGGAACAGGCTGCCCAGGGAGGTTGTCGATTCCCCTTCTCTGGAGAACTTCAAGACCCACCTGGATGTAGTAACATCCTCTAGGCCATCCTGCTTTAGCAGGGGAGTTGGACTAGATGATCTCTCGAGGTCCCTTCCAACTCTGGCAATTCCATGATTCCATGAAAAACTGGAAATGGTTTGCAGGTCAGCAGGAGAGCATCTGGAGGGCACCCTAAAGGAAAAATAGCCACTCCAGACAGTAACTTTGCTTCATCAGGGGCCTAACTTAAAAGCTTCTATGCAACTGCACATCCCATGGAGAACAAGAGGAGGTTAAGATGTGAACACGCCTGCAAGGCTATGATCTCATTGGCATCACAAAGACATGGTGTGATGCTTCCTATGACTGGAGTGTTGGAATGGAAGGATACAAGCTCTTTAGGAAGGACAGGTAGGGGAGATGAGGAGGGGGTGTCACCTTCTATGTCAATGAACAGTTGGAGTGCATGGAGCTCTACCTAGGGATGGCTTACTGCTCTAAAAAAAGAATCTTTGTATGTTCCCATAACAGCAGAAAAAATATTAATATATCCTTGTTGCTTTATAGAATGTCTAAAGCAGATCCAAAATGGAAAAGACTAACTGACAATTTTCCTGTTGCTCTTCTTGCACGCAAACTGTGTGTGTGGGCGTGCACACGTGTATAGAGGTGGGGGGTGGAATATATTGGTCATTCCTTCTGCATTATCTCCCTGGTACAGTCTTCTCAGCATCTGCAGTCAATACTCTGATCAGTGATGCATATCAGGCAGCAACCTACTTCAGCCTACTGATTTCTCCAAGTTGTCAGGCAATGTGATGGTGCTCTTTGCTTTACAAAATTCTCAGGGCAGTGTTTGGGTTGCACATCAGAGCAGCCTGCATGTGTGTTGGATGAGCAGAAAGGCCCAGTCCAGTGGAGTCACTTGGTCCTCAGGAATGAGACTTGTCTAATGTGCAAATAAAAAAAGGTGGAATAGGAAAGTCTCGGGCATCCTTTTGTAACACAAAGGTAAAGGATGGCAAACAGATATGTATGCAAACAAAATTTTGTTTTGATTGATAATGGTGTGTTCAGGCTAAAGGATGTTAATCAGAACATCTACTATGTAGTATAAAAGCTATAGCTACTATTCATTACAACTATAATTTACTAAATCAATAATTCAAAGCTAGCCTGATAAGTAATTATTTTATAGAGACTAATGTTACTCACCCAAGTTGACAACTGTGTCACACTCTTTCACTCAGCCTCTGAGGGGTAACCTTGAGGGGCATCCCCATTCAAGGGAGGAATCCCAAACACACCTATGGAGGGGAGTGCATATCCCTCCCGATCAAAGATGGGACAAAGCTTTTATAGTATACAGTGATTGACTGCCAGTCATCTGTTGCTAAGCTGAACTGTCTTGCTCAGCAAGATCTGTTGCTAGAATGAACTTTCTTGTTCAGCGAGACCTGTATATTTTTATCATTCTTTTGTTCCTCCTGGAAGCATCTGGTTTCACATCTTACCCGTGACATTTATTTTGGGGCTGCTGCTGTGTCAGGCTAATCCTCAGTGTTCTTCAACACTAAGAACAGTATGACCTCCCAACATGTCTGATAACTTTCCACCAGAAAACTCTTACAAGTAGTTCAAGATGATGCTAGGCAGAGTCCTGCTACACCTTTCATATCAAAACAGTGGACTACATTGAGGCTCCATCTAGCCAGCAAGGGGGGGGGTGTGTCTCTTGCTTTTTTCATTATTAGATCTATTTGTAGTTTGGAACAAGGAAAATGTACCAGTTGGAATTTTGTTCCTAACAACCTAAAGCAGACTATGGGGCCGTGTTGTCATAGCCCCCAAATCTTCCTAACATCAAAATGATGTGAAAACTAATTCTAGAGAAAACATCTGCCTGCATAATCCTGAGTGTCTAGTTGAGATAAAGCTTGTTTTAGCAAAGTACATTGGAATCTCCTTTCCCTTGCATTGTACTTGCCCTCCAACAAAGAGCAGATGATTGCTTGCTCCAAAGCAGGGTAACCAAATGTGACAAACTTCTGGCCTGCAACTACAAACATAATTTAGTTTATTTTCTGGGTCTCACTCTACAGTCTATAGTTTTATGTTGTTTTGATATGAAGGGAAGTAGAAAGGGAATCATATCTGGACAACTATTGGGAAACCTATTACAGGTTACTCTTGCCATTGGAAATATGAATGCTTGTATTAGATCAGTGGCCTTAGCAACAAATTTTATTCTTTCTACCAGAGGACACTAAGTAGTACTACATACAGTTATTAATAATTTTGTTCATAGAATGGTTAGAGTTGGAAGGGACCTTAAAGATCATTGAGTTCCACCCCCCCTGCCATGAGCGAGGACACCTACCACTAGACCAGGTTGCTCAGAGCCCCATCCAACCTGGCTCTGAACACCTCCAGGGACTGGGCATCCATAACTTCCCTGGGCAACCTGTTCCAGTGCCTCACCACCCTCACAGTAAAGAATTTCTTCCTGCTATCAAGTCTAAATCTATCTTCTTCCAGTTTGAAACTGTTACTCATCGTCCTATTGCTCCACTCCCTGATAAAGAGTCCCTTCCCATCTTTCCTGTAGGCCCCCTTTAGGTACTGGAAAGCTGCTATAACATCTCCCCAGAGCCTTCTCTTCTCCAGGCTGAACAATCCCAGCTCTCTCAGCCTGTCTTCANCGTCGCCTCCCCTGCCAGGCAGGGGAGACAAGAAGGGGGTGTCACTCTCTGTGTCAATGACCTGCTGGAGTGCATGGAGCTCCACCTGGGGATGGATGAGGACCCTACTGACAGTTTATGGGTCAGGATTAAAGGGAATGCAGGGACAGGTGAGATGTTACAGTGAGGGTCTGCTACAGGCCACCTGACCACAAAGACAGAGCAGATGAGGCCCTCTAGACAGATAGTAGCAGCCTCACATTCACAAGCCCTGGTCCTCATGGGGGACTTCAACCACCCTGATATCTGTTGGAGGGACAACACAGCAGGGCACAAGCAATCCAGGGGGTTCCTGGAATGTGCTGATAATAACTTCCTTCTCCACGTGATGCAGGAGCCAGCAAGGAGACGTGCCATGCTGGACCTTGTTCTCACCATAAAGCCCTGGAGGGAAAAGGGGCCCAAGAAAGCTGGTTAATATTCAAGGATCACCACCTCCAAGCTCAAAGGCAATGAATCCCAAGAGGGATTCCTCTAAAGAGGAAGTCTGGCAAAAATGCCAGGATGCCTGCATGGATGAACAATCTCAATCAAAAAAAGGAAGCCTACAGAGGGTGGAAGCAAGGATCGCTAACCTGAGAGGAATACAGAGAAGTTACCTGAGCAGACAGGGATCAGGTTAGGAAAGCTAAAGCCCAGACAGAATTAAATCTGGCCAGGGATGTCAAGGGCAACAAGAAAGCCTTTTATAGGTATGTCAGTGACAAAAGGAAGACTAGGGAAGACGTGGGCCCTCTCCAGGAGCAAATGGGAGACCTGGTCCTGCTTCCTGCAGGAGGGATGCCAGCTTCTGCCCACTGTAGTAGAGCAAATTCCTCCTCAAAAGCTAGCAACAAATGTCTTCACACTGATCCTCTGAAGACTGATAGCAATCAGTTCTTGTCCTTGGGCTCCCTCAGCATATTGCTGGGATGCAGATCCTTGCAGACTGTTTGCACATTCTGCTGTCTCAGTCTATTACCTTTGAAAAAAAAAAAAACAGAGCCTATGAAGTTCACCAGCAGAGTGAAAGCTTGTTTATCGAAACTTAACTGTAGATTAGTAATATGTTTTGTTCCAGTCTTTGTTATGGCTGAATGTAAACTTGAGCCTGATGCCTGCCTACACTTACATTCCATTACAGTTCACCTATAAACATTTTAGTGTACACTAGCTGGACTGTCTGGGCAGCATGGTTAGTTAAAAGCTCAATTATTTGGGAGTAGCTCCACTTCGAGCAACTTTCTTGAGTATTAATTACCCTTTTTTTCCTTACCCTTCATTTTGAATTTATTTTCACTTTCTCTTCAGTGCCAGTGTAGATTTGATGATTTCCACTTCACACTTTTGCTGCAAACCCAGGAAGACCCAGCCCACTCCCAAACATCAACTTCCTGTCCCGGCTCCCCTGCTATAGCCTGGGCATGGCATGGAATACCCGAGTCCCCTGCAAGATCCTTGGGAAAAGTAACCTTATCCCTGCCAGAACCAGGACAGACACCTTCAAAATTGTCCATGCTTCTGGTGGGTTGACCTTGGCTGGATGCCCAGTGCCCAACAAGCTGCTTTATCGCTCCCCCTCCCCAACTGGATGGGAGGACATTACTATCACGGACAAAACAGACTCAACTTGGGGGAAATAATTTAATTAACGGCATTCAGAATTCAGAGTAGGGTAATGAGAAATAAAACCACAACTTAAAACACCTTCTCCCCACTCCTCCCTTCTTCCAGGGCTCAACTGCACTCCTGAATTCTCTACCTCCTCCCCCAGAGTGGGATGGTGGTGGATAGTGGATGGGGGTTGCAGTCAGCTCATCGCACATTGTCTCTGCTGCTCCTTCCTCCTCATACTCTTCCTTGCCTCCAGCATGGGGTCCCTCCCATGGGAGACTGTTCTCCAAACTGCTCCAACATGGGTCCTTCCCATGAGCTACAGTTCTTCACAAACTGTTCCAGCATGGGTCCTTTGCACACAGTCCAGTCCTTCAGGAACAGACTGCTCCAGCGTGGGTCCCCCACAGGCTCACAAGTCCTGCTAGAAAACCTGTTCTAAAGTGGGCTCTCCACAGGTCCTGCGAGGAGCCTGCTCTAGTGTGGGCTCTCTACAGGGTCACAGCCTCCTTCAGACACATCCAATTTCTCCGGCGTAGGGTCCTACACGGGTTGAGGTGGATATCTGCTCCGCCATGGACCTACATGGGCTGCAGAGGCACAGCTTGCCTCACCATGGTCTTTACCACAGGCTGCAGGGGAATCTCTGTTCTGGTGTCTGGAGCACCTCCTCCCTCTCCTTCTTCACTGGCTGTGGTGTCTGCAGAGTTGTTTCACATATTCTCACTCCTCTCTGCTGTGTTTCCAGCAGTTTTTCCCCCCTCTTAATTATGTTATCACACAGGCGCTACCCTCATCGCTGATTGGCTCAGCTTTGGCCAGCAGTAGGTCCATCTTGGAGCCAGCTGGCATTGTCTCTGTCCTACATAGGAGAAGCTTCTAGCAACTTTTTAGAGAAGCCACCCCTGTAGTCCCGTTCCCCCCCAAACCTTGCCACGCAAACCCAATACATATGCATCATAAATCATAAAATGTTAATTTGCACATATTCTGTGAAGCTTGTGATTTCTTAGGCATTCTTTTCTTTTTTTTAAGAAATAGCTGTCATGTGATTGCTGTGGGGTATATTATTAGAAAAATTGTTGGATACATAAATACGTTTCTTGTCTGCTGGTGTCCTATAGAAAACTACTTTTCTGCCTATCAGCTTCAGGGTTTCCAGGGTCACACTGAGATTTCTTTTTATTTTGTTTACTGCTGCTCTTATGATACATCATACCAAGAGAAGAGCTGATATACTCTTAGCATAGAGGAGCAAAGTTTGCTTTAAACTGATCCCCTTTTAAAAACAAACTTGAATAGTGTATGTGATAGAGAGTGGTCTGTAGCCATGGATTTCTAGCCTTCTTGACCTGACAGGAGTCAGTCAGCATTCAGACTTCTAGCCAATGTTCAGCGCTATGTTAAGCCTTTAATAGTAGAGACACATCTGCTTCTGCTTTGTGAGCCACAAGCATCGTTTGCCATAACATCCTAAAACATAATTTGAAGATCACTGTGCTAGAGATAAAGTTCTAAAAGCTAATGCTACAAACACCTAAAATGCGGTGGATTATATCCATACTAAATGAGTTAGAGTGCAGACAACTTTCAGGTTTTTCAGAGGTGTAATATGAGGCTGTGAGTAGTTAGCACGGGATTCCTATGGAGTGGGTTGGAAGCTGTAGAGTCACAGGGATAGCAGCAAAACTTTGAGGAACCCTTGAGGCCATGCTCATGGGGAGTGTTTTGTTCAGTGCCTCCATCTCCAGACAGAAGGAGTTCCTGCAGCCTGTATTTGTCTTAAAACAGTCCAGATCTTATATGGCTGTTGGGCAGGGGAAGACATTTTGCTGTGTTATTTGCTGATTGAATGGCCTTTCCTTCTCTTCGGGAAGGAGTAGTCTGGATGGATGTATCTCATCCACAGTCATCCATGACCCCTGCTTGGACCACAATGTTAAGTGGTTGCTTTTGAGCAGCAGAGATGTGATACAGACCTATCATGTAGTTTGCATTGAGGGATTAGTGGAGGTCTTTGCTTAATGAACATAATTAGATGAACAGTTCTTAGATTTGAAGGTTTTGGCTGCTGAAGAAAGACTTGGAANTAGACACATGGAATTAAGGAGGTGATTAGTGGCAGCCAACATGACTTCACCAAGGGCAAATCATACCTGACAAATTTGGTGGCCTTCTACAGTGTTGTTACACTCTTTGTGGACAAGGGCAGAGAAACTGATGTCATCTACCTGGACTTGTGCAAAGCATTTGACACTGTTCTGCACAACATCCTGGTCTCTAAATTGGAGAGACAGGGATTGGATGGACAGACCACTCAGTGGATAAGGAACTGGTAGGATGGCCAACTCAGAGTTGTAGTCAATGGCTCAATGTCCAAGTGGAAGTCAGTGACAACTGGTGTTCCTCAGGGGTCGGTACCAGAACCAGTGCTATTTAACATCTTTGTTGGTGACATGGATGTTGGGATTGAGTTCACCCTCAGCAAGTTTGTGGGCAACATCAAGCTGGAGGGAAGGGGTGCCATAATATCAATAAGTGGTGATAGAAGAATAATACCTGTTGAACTTGAAACCCTTTCCATCTTTACCTGCATCTGTTTCAGAGTTCATATAAATGCCTCTATTGTTTTCTTCATACAACTTTGAATGTTTTTCCTTCTTTCTCCCACTTATTTTTATATAGGTTATGATAAAAGTTAAAGAGCATAGAAAGATAACCTTTCCTTATCACAAAAGGTAGATCTGTAGACATGATACCTGCATTGAAAAGTATATTTCCTACTACTGCAAGACCAATGTGTAGTTTTGAGATAAGTAAAATCAATAATGTTGAGTCATAAAATTAGTCAGCAGTGTACTTAGTCATGTGGGTTGGGTTTCATGTTCATCAGCAAACAAACCCTTGACTATCTCAATAGGCAACCAAAGCTAAAAAAACCAAAAGTATTAAGTACACTTCCACAAGTACACCACCTACCAGTTTATCACAGATACCAATAGTTGTGCATAGTGTGCATGTCCAAGTGGAAGCTAGTTACATGTGGTGTTCCTCAGGGGTTGGTACCAGAATCAGTACTATTTAAAATCTTTGTTGGTGACACAGATGCTGGGATTGAGTGCACCCTCAGAAAGCTTGCCAACACCACCAAGCTGTGTGGTGTAGTCAACACACTGGAAGGAAGGGTTGCCACCCAGAGAGACCTGAACAAGATTAAAAGGTGAGCCCATGCTATCTTCGCAAAGTTCAACCAAGCCAAGTGCAAGGTCCTGCACCTGGGACATCGTAATCCCAGGCACAAATAAAGGTTGAGTGGAGAATGGATTAAGAACAGCCCTAAGGAGAAGGACTTGGGGGTGTTGGTGGATGAGAAGCTCAACATGAGCCAACAAGGCATGCTCAAAGCCCAGAAAGCCAACCGCATCCTGGGCTTCATCAAAAGCAGTGTGGCCAGCAGGTCGAGGGAGGTGATTCTACCCCTCTACTCTGCAGTCATGAGACCCCACCTGGAGTACTGTGTCCAGCTCTGGAGCCCTCAGCATAAGGAGGACATAGACCTGTTGGAATGGGTCCAGCAGAAGGCCACAAAAATGATCAGAGGGCTAGAGCACCTCCCCTATGAAGACAGGATGAGTCAGGGGTTGTTCAGCCTGGAGAAGAAAAGGCTCTGGGGAGACCTTATAGCAGCTTTCCAGTATCTGAAAGGGACCTACAAGAAAGCTGGAGAAAGACCTTTACAAGGGCATGTAGTGATAGGACAAGGGGTAATGGCTTCCAACTGGAAGAGGGTAGATTTAAGTTAGATACAAGGAACAAATTCTTTACTGTGAGGGTGGTGAGGCACTGGAACAGGTTGCCCAGGGAAGTTGTGGATGCCCAGTCCCTGGAAGTGTTCAAGGCCAGCCTGGATAGGGCTTTGAGCAACCTGGTCTAGTGGGAGGTGTCCCTGCCCATGACAAGGGGTTGGAACTCTTTAAGGTCCCTTCCAACTTAAACCATTCTATGACTCTATGATTTATCGTACTATTCATAATTGCACAGAAAGATGGTAAAAAGATTTTTTTCATCTCTTGGAATAACTTTAAAATGCTTACTTGAGTTCCAGATTAAATATTTTTAGAGGAAGACTGAAAAAAAGGCAGCAGACGATTTATGAACTTCTCTACATTTAGTAAATTTATCTTGAAAGAAGGCTTCTCCCCCGCCTTTTGTTGGTGGTTTTTTTTTTAGGGTTTCAAATAAATTATTCAAGGTCAAGGATAGTACATCAGAACACACATGGATACACACTTAAAATAGCTTCCGTGTTCCCAAATTAATGCATTACATTCCAAACCTAACAAGGAAACTGGAATGCATTCAGACTTCACCCATTCATGAATATCTTAAAATTTGTTTACTTGTTTCTACTCTGGAACTTGGAAATATCGGTAGTTATTTCTTAAAGCAAATTGAAACTGGAATCATTGAAGATAGTTCTAAGACTACTAGTCTTGTGAAAGTAAGTCAAAAAAAGTCCATCAATAAGTCAGACATCATTTGTTCACTCCCCTACCACAATACTGTATTAACAAATTTTGAACTGCTTGTTTTAGTCATGCATTCCTAACCAAATCCATGCTTCTTTCTTCAGCATGTCAGCAGATAAACTTCTTGTCCTCAAGCAGGCAGAGTTTAACACAACCTTCTCCCCTCAAAAAAGGTCACTACACATACCAGGACAGTTTGGTATGACAGGACACCAAGATGTTCATGCAAAACACAGTGGTTATATCTGCACAAATTACAGCTTTAGTTTTGTCATATAATTTAGTATTGCTTGCATTAAATATATTTTTTAATAAATACACTGTCCTACAGGTTTCATCAAAAATCATTTCTGCCAAAAGGTACATTTCAATGCACAACACAAAAAGATTTGTGCCAACTTTGCTAATAAAATACCTGCGGCTTTTTTAATCAGCAGAAATATGTTTCACATTATACTATTGGCACTCAATTAAGCCTTGAAAGAAATTACGTTTTACTTGCTTTACAATTTGACATTATTTTGAGCAAAGGTGGTTAGAGAAAAAATAGTAACTAGAATTATCATCCATTAAAAGGATCTGAAATTTCCCAGTTACAATACATATAGGTATCCCGTTCCACCAGAATTACATGTAGCAGTTACCAACATGGTCTTGTAAAGCTTTCTCTTCCTGGTGAAAAAACTGCTTTCAAAACCAGGAGAAGCTATTTCCCCCCCTCCTCAAAAAAAGCCAAAATAAAAGGAGGGGAATAATTAGCTGAGACAATAGATAATAAAAGCACCTCTGAGTCC
>VZTM01028752.1:0-11806 GCA_013400555.1 Jacana jacana
GAAAGCTTTTCACTGTGGTTTGCTATTGATAGTCAGGCCACAATTGTGGTGGTTTTAGAATTCAGTGGCTTCTTATCCAGCGGAGAACGTGACCATGTACTGAACCATCATGTCCATAAGTAACTTGTTGATTTGGCTCAACTTAAGTGCTTAAATTTAGTGATGGATTGAATTCCTGAAAGAATATGAGAGGCCTTTAATGAACTTAAATCAATGCTATTTCATTATTATTTGCTTTAAGCAAACACTATTACCATTTTGCCTTTCTTCAAAATGAAGTTAAAGTTCTTAGTATTTCCAGCAGAAGTTCTTGTAGCCCTACCTTTGTAAAACTTACAAATAATTTTTCATTACAGTGGTATTTATCCATCAAAAGCATATTACTAAAATTCTTACAACTATGTTCAAAATGAATTGATTTATGCACAGACATTCTAAAGGGAAAAGCCATCTTGTCTTGCCTTTTCTTTTTTAAAGCACAATGGTAATTTTTTTATGTTAAAGTATGCAATCTGTAGGTCTTGAAGAGCATTCAAATCTTTCTCCCTTTATTTTTCAGCATTCCCTTCCCAAACTCATAGGTTTGTTCTTCTCGTCTTGGAGCTTGCTTGTTTTCTTGGTTTTGGTTTTTGTTTTTGTTATGGAATTGACTGCATGCACATAAGGCTTTATTAGGGCCTTAGAATACATCCTCTGTATTTTCTGACCATATGGATTCATCAACATGCTTTATTGCAGTACTGCCAGCCTTTCACTGTATTTCAGTAAAGTGATCCATCATCATTTCCTGTATTAGTTACTTTTGCATATAGTACCTTACACACTAATGTTTTTTCTGTTTGATATAGGCAAGTTGTTCCTCCAGAGTCAATCGCCTTTTAAATGGTGGTGGATCTGGGAGCACTTCTAGAAGCTTGAGTGCCCTATGTACTGGTTAAGGAAATGCTTGCTCTCCACTTTGTTTAATCAGCTGTTTCCCTCATTAAGAGTCCATTTCTTCTTTTTTTTTTTTTTTTTTATTTTAATTTAAGGATTTAGTGGGATTAAGGACACTATAGAGCAAATAAGCCAAATATACAAATGGGCATCCATTAAAAAGCTCTTACACATGATGCACAGTATGTGAATCATTTGAGTGAAGTGACTTGATCTTACATTTGATTTTCCATTAAATCTTCTTTCCCAATGAATTGCCACATAATTATGTATCCACCATTTCTGATGAATCATGTAAAATATAGATTTTTTTAAAAGATGATAAAGCTTTAATTACTTTGTAAAGAAGGAGTAATATTACTCAGATATTATTTTCACTCCTAAGTGAAGAATATTTCACAGCTCCATCATGAAGTGTAGATTATAACTATTTTATAAGCCAACATGAAAAAGTTATATCTTGTAAAGAATGCAGAAAATGAAGACCTTTTTGAAATCAGTATATTGAATTAGAAAGTGAGAGAAAATATTCATTTATAACATTTTTCCTTATTGTCATACTAGCCATATGAAGGCAGAATTATGCAGAAGTGTCCTAACATGGTTTAGTGACTTGTCTTTGAGACACATTGTTATAAAAAACTAACAGTAAAACTACAGTTTACTACTCCCTTTGGGAATTTTCTCTTTTCTTCTACTTGCCTGTATTCAGGTTAGATAGAGAATTGATTGTGCAAAATGTGAGAATGAGTATATTGAAAAGATAGGTAGCAGTCTGTACAAATAATTTAATTAAATAACTTGCAGGAATAATCCATTTCAGGTTTCCAAGAAAATAACATCTCAGGTCAGGTATAAAGTAACTCCCCATGTGTTTGTGGCAACTGTTCATGAGCAGAAGAAAATAGAAATACTTGAATTAGGATGACCATTAAATGCTAACTGAGAAGTAACGTGTGATTATTAATAGCTGCATCTAACAGTAAACACAGTGGTCTTTTTTCCCTTTTCCAAATTGTCTGCCATGTGGTGCAGAAGACCTGCTTAAGATTGTCAGCTCTTTCTTTCTTAGCATGTGTTCCCTGCCTGCGTGACACATACCAGCCTTATGATTCCTAGTGCTGAAAATAGCAACCCAAGTCAGAGGAGCACTGGGATTGCTGTGCTGCAGCTCACTCCCTAAACCTGGTGTCCTAGAAGACAATCCACCAGTGGGCAATTCTCACCTTGTCAGTGTTGGTCCAGGAAACTCCTAACTCTCTGAAGCTATTTGAGTGTAGAACTGATGGGAAAAAAGAAAAGATCATGATTGGACCTAGAAAGTGTCATTAAAAACTGGTGGTGGTGATGTCTGCTCTGTTAAACGGAAATACAACAGCATGAGTAAGATGCGTTACTTCAGCCACAATGTGCCAGCTGCCTGGGGTTACCATTTTCTTGGCTCTANTACTGAGCATGATGCAGATGGGATGGAATACCCTAATTGGCCAGTTTAAAATTACCTGACCTTGGTTGTTCTAGCAGTAAGTATAAGCAAGGGCCTCTCTGCATACCATCCCTTGGTATAATCAGGTCTTATCACTGTGAGACGAAACACTCTCTGAACAATGTGCTGTTAGTTTCAGACTTTAGTTAGTCAGAAGAGGCCCAGCTAAAAAAGTAAAACTACTGAACAGAAAATTGGTTTGTTTTGCCTCAAACCAGGACACTGGGGTTACCATTTTCTTGGCTCTATTATAAATCAGAAAATTGCTGAACTCATGAGCCTGTTTTCAGCTTCACACATACTCATTTATCATATCTAATGTCATACTTGATCTGAGCACTAAATTCTGCTTTGTAAATGGGTTTAGGAAAGATCTATAGACTTTACAGTCCTATGAAGACAGATACTCAAAGAGACAGTAGTTTTAACCCCAGGAAATTCATAGACTAAACGTACTGTTTGAGCTGCAATACTTACAGATCCAAATGCAGTATCTCTGCTGGCAGTAAATGATATGTAGAGGTGTTGCATCAAAAAAAGAAAATGTTTTGAAAGTTTGGAAAAGGAACTGATGAGTTACCTGGTATGGTGACAATTATGTTCCTCTATATATTGATAAAATCACTATTTTGATACATTTCTGCATGAGGTTCATGTGTATTTCTATGACATTCACTAGAAGATGTTCGAGTTTTGCTAAGAAGGAACAGGTATAGTGTTGTCTTTGGACCTGTGAGGGTGTAAGGACAATAGTATCCCTTTGTGCTTGACCTTTTCTATGTTCTTTGGGTGTCTGATCCCTGCAGAATAAGTAAGAAGCAGAAAGTGCAGTTGCACTTCTGGTGCTGCACTGGAGTGGAATAATAATTATTCAGAGCAAACACTGTTTTCTTAATACTGCCTGACCATGTGCTCCCTGACCTTCCACAGATGGAAGATGTGGATGCTGCTGCAAAACAAGTAAAACCGAGTGTATAATAATAGGTCCCTCATCTAGGTGCACAAGTGGGCTGTGCCACCATTGCTCCCTCCTTCCTGAATCCTCTTTCCTTGAAGAAATGGGAGATAAATTGTCATCAGTGTTCCTGTTGGTGCTCGTGATGGTGCTACAGCTACTTCAGAAGGTTCAGCTCTAGGAGGAGGCTTAGGTTTTGGGTTTGGTGCAAGGAGTAGGCTTTGGCTAGTGGGCTTGGCTGAGAGACTCCAGGTCATGTTGCACAGATACAGCCAGGTAAATCCAGACTCTCTTATGGGAAGATTAATTCTGCTTTATTGTAAACACCTAAAGGTTGGGTATGTGATACAGGTTTGGGCTTTCTCTGTGGTTAATGAAGAGAGAATGGGATATCTGAGTTACTTGCTGGAAATGCTTGGCTGACCCTTCAAATGAAAGCCCATATGACTAGTTTGGACAAAATTCCCTAAGTTGTAAAAATATGTAAAGTAAATCCTCCACTTAATGTCAAGAGTCTGACTTTGCATTTATTACAATACACAAGAAAGTAGACATAGTAGAAAGAAAGAAAGAAAGAAGGAATTACTATTCTTGTCATAACTTTAGTTATTGAAGTTTATCTCCTCAGTATCATCTCATTAAGATTTGAGATACTGGAGTGCTAGAGACCCAGATTATCTATAAGAAAAGCCTTTAAAAACATTTTATGTTCCATGATTTGTTACACATAAAATAACTCATAAAAACATATGTGATATGTGCAATCTGTAGCTGAGAATAAGTAAGACAAAAGTAAACATTAGGTTTTATTTAATTTTCTTTATTTGAAAAAATAAGCCCAAGAACTGCTGTTTTCTCCTAGGAACTAAAAGAATTAACAGTAGTCTTTAATAAACTACATATTTTTAACTTCTCTTTCTGGTTGTGCTTTCACACGCAGCCATTCCCGTAATTATAAGTAGCTTTACTTCATGACATTATCCTTAATCTATGAGTAAAATTGATTTTCAAAATGAATTAGATGCGTGTAAGGGCTGAATTAGCTGATAATAAAATAAATTGACTTGTCTGAAAGTGATTTGGATGAGTGGTGTTGAAACAAGCAAACTAATCGCAGAAGGGAAGACAGCTTTTTGCCAGTCAAAAGTTGAAAACCTGGACCCCTGCTCCTATTTCTACCCTNGATCCAATCCTGCTCTCTCACAACAGGAATTTTTTGCTCGGTGTTCTAGCCCACTGAAATTAGTGGTTTGAGTGCAATATTTTACAATGTCTATGATAGTAACAGGTTGTCATAGTTGCTTAATACTATGTAGAATGTAGATATTATATTTATGTTTAAAGACTTCTGTTGCATATGATAGCAAGGTGCGTGGTTGTGTCCAAATGCTCTTGGTGCAGTTTTTTTCTTCATTTCTAACTAATACGAGGAAAGACCCAAGAGGCCAGTAGAATACCAGAATGTTAAACTTGGATCTAATATGATGTTAGTAAATTTAGAAAGTTCAGTAAAAAGGTATGAAAGTTGAAGATCTTCAGATATTAAAATTTATAGGTTAAAAAGAAAAATCATCTAAATATAAGCATTGTTAGGCATTGGAACAGATTTACTAAAATAAATGATGAAGTCTTACTTATTGGAGGGTTTATAGAATCAGTCAAAAATCCCAGCTTTTGAGATGATTCAATATCATAGATCTGATAGGATCTACCAAGATCAGGTAGGGAGAAATATCAGGTAAGCAGTCATTGCTTTTAGCGATTTTTATGATTAAAAAAACTCAGCAGGTCACTTGCTGTATTTAAAATAATTAAAAATCTGGTATTTGGGAAAATCAAAAGTGAAAAAATGGAAGGTGTGTTCTCCTGAAAATTAGGAGTATGTATTTCCTGTGTCAGGTCACAGACATGCTGGGACCTGGACGTGAAAATCCTACATAATTTGGTAGAGTTTACCATGCAAAATAAAGTCATTTGACAGCTAGTTCATTTGAAAACAATAGATTTATATGGAAAAGTTAGATGTTTCTTGAATTAAGTATTTACAGAGTGCACTGAATAAGATGTTTTATTTTGCCTTTTTTTTCCCTCTTATGATGACATTTCTCAAGATGACTTGAAAATGTCTGCTACAGGTGGTTTTCTGGTGGTTATTTTCAGATATCTGTTTGGTATCTTTTCTCTGAATGTGTTGGATATTTTATATTATGATCTCTCACAGGCTCGTGCGGGGACAGAAAGGTGTGTTTATATAATTTTGTAGCTCATCTGCAAGTGGTGGTAAGGCTTTCAGATATATCCATGTATCTTAGTCAGTGGTTCTTTCAGACCAGTGGTTCAGTTAGGAAGACAGCTTTTTGCCAGTCAAAAGTTGAAAACCTGGACCCCTGCTCCTATTCTACCCTTTACAATAGCACAGGTCTTCATCAGTGAACAAATTGATCTCACTAAACTGGCAGAAATCTAGCCCAGGAAGCTGGAAGCAAATAAATTTCTAGTCTCTTTAGCTTCAGCAGCTACCTAAGCATTTAGACAAGCATGAAAGGTGTTGCAGAAATGCCTAGAGGGAGGAAGACACCACCCAGCTGGAGGGTATTGCATGGGGAAAGGGTGACAGGGCCACCTTCTAGCAGCATTGGTTCTTATACCATACCCATGATCTCAGGAGCAGTGTAGAGCTTTTCTTGACCTTTTCAAAGACTTTCTAATACATTTTAGGACTGTTAAGAAGTCTGAGTGTCTTTTGCAAAACTGACTTGAGAATGATTAAAGAATTAGATGATAGCTTTTCCTACAATTAAAAATATAAATCACAAGAAATGTACCCAGAAAATTGGGAAGTAAGGGCATTTGAGAGGTCATGAAAGTCCATTCTCATAGAATCATAAAATAGTTTGGGTTGGAAGGGACTTTTAAAGGTCATCTAGTTCAACCTTCTCTGCAGTAAGCAGCAACACCTTCAACTAGATCAGGTTGTTCAGAACTCTGACCTGGCCTTGAATGTTTCCAGGGATGGGGCCTCTACCACCTCTCTGAGCAACCTGTTCCAGTGTTTCACCACCCTCATTGTAAAAAATTTCTTCCTTGTATCTCGCCTAAATCTTCCCTCTTTTAGTTTTGTCCTATTTCAACGGGCCTTCCTAAAAAGTCCCTGTCTTTTCTGTAGACCTCCTTTAAGTACTGAAAGGCTACAATAAGGTCCTCTTGGAGCCTTCTCTTCTCTAGGCTGAACAATACCAACCCTCTCAGCCTGTCCTCAAGGAAGAGGTGTTCAGCTCTCTGGTCATTTTTGTGTCCCTCGTCTGGACCTGCTCCAACAGGTCCATGTCTTTCCCATGCTGAGGGCTCCAGTACTGGAAACGTTGCTTCAGGTGGGATCTCACCCCATAGAGCAGAGAGAGCAGAGTAGAGGGGCAGAATCATCTCCTTTGACCTGCAGGCCACTCTTCTGATGCAGCCCAGGATGCAGATGGCTTTCACTGCTGTGAGTGCACATTGTCCGTTCCTGTCCAGCTTTTCATCCACCAGTACCCCCAAGTCCTTCTCAGCAGGGCTATTCTCAATCCCTTCAAAGCCCAGACCAGGGATTGCCATGACCCAGGTTCAGGATCGTGCACTTGGCCTTGTTGAACCTTATGAGATTCACATGGGCCCACTTCTTGAATTTGTCCAGGCTTTGGATGGCATCCTGTCCCTCAGGGGTATCAGCCACACCACTCAGCTTGGCGTCATCCACACACTTGCTGAGGATGTACTTAACCTCACTGTCTATGTCACTGAGGTAGGTATTGAACAATATTGGTCCCAGTATGGGCCCCTGAGGGATGCTACTTGTCACCAATCTCCACCTGGACATTGAGCTATTTTCCACTACCCTCTGGATGCGACCATCCAATCAATTCCTTATCCACTGAGCAGTCCACCCATGAAATCCATATCTCTCCAGTTTAGAGAGAAGGATGTTGTGGGGCCATGTCAAAGGTGTTATGGAAGTCTGTGGCTCTTCCCTTGCCCACTGATGCAGTCATTCCATCAAAGAAAGCCACTAGTTTGGTCAAGCAGAACTTGCTTTTGGTGAAACCATGCTGGCTGTGTCAAATCACCTCCCTGCCTTATCATAGCTTCTAGGAGGATCTGTTCTATAATCATTCCGNCACTTGCTGAGGATGTACTTAACCTCACTGTCTATGTCACTGAGGTAGGTATTGAACAATATTGGTCCCAGTATGGGCCCCTGAGGGATGCTACTTGTCACCAATCTCCACCTGGACATTGAGCTATTTTCCACTACCCTCTGGATGCGACCATCCAATCAATTCCTTATCCACTGAGCAGTCCACCCATGAAATCCATATCTCTCCAGTTTAGAGAGAAGGATGTTGTGGGGCCATGTCAAAGGCGTTATGGAAGTCTGTGGCTCTTCCCTTGCCCACTGATGCAGTCATTCCATCAAAGAAAGCCACTAGTTTGGTCAAGCAGAACTTGCTTTTGGTGAAACCATGCTGGCTGTGTCAAATCACCTCCCTGCCTTATCATAGCTTCTAGGAGGATCTGTTCTGTAATCATTCCGGGCACAGAGGTGATGTCTAAAGCAGGACTAGAACAGATTTTCTTCTCGTCCATGGATGAGATGGATGCTTCTTATTTACAGCATACATTTTTTTCCTTCTTTTCCCTACTTGTACTCCCACCCTTTTTCTTCTTCAACTGATCTTTTTCCTTGTACTCTTAGTCTGCTCTCCCTCACTCCCTGGACTTAGTCACACAGGCATGGTGCTACCTTAAAGTGTGAACACTTCTTGCTGATCTTTTCACAAATCCTTTCTCTTGGATCTCTGACTGTGTTTAAGAGTAGGTTAGATGTGGTGTTGAGGGGTATGGTGTAGGGGAGAACTTGTAGAGTAGGGCTGATGGTTGGACTTGATGATCCCAAGGGTCTCTTCCAACCTAAATGATTCTATGATTCTATGATTCTTGGTTTTTTTCCCTCACACTGTTTAAGTATCAATGATCCATGCTCAGCTTATGACTGAGAATGAAAGTTTTGTCAGTTGTCACACCTGATGTGCCATCTTTCTTCTGCTCAGCCAGAGATCTGAAACCAGATTCATAATGGATTGCAGCAGAAATGCCATTATAAAGCATATTTGATAGGTGTGAGAACCGGACATTCACTCAGTGTAATTAATAGTGCTGGCACCATTAAAAATTCATACCATGAAATGCCTAAGTGGTCTGTAACATCATTTCAGTCTTAAGGTGGAAAGAGTCAGCTGCATATGATATGACTATCTACTGCTAGAGGACATTGTTCTTCCGTATTCATATTTAGGAACTGTACAGAAAGTACCATCAGGTTTGTGGTTCAGTCATTCCAGGCTTTCAGCAAATACGTGATTCTTGCCTTTTCAGTCTGAAATTACTTCTTTTGATCTAGCAATATGTAGATTTTTACATAATATTGAGCTTTAAAATATCAAAGAAAGCCGACCATTTTTCAAAAGCTCTGCCTTTCTTTCTAGTTGCTCTTCTTTGCTGCTTTGAAAGACTTTTCTTCTCATTACCTGAATTAGTTTGTAAAAATGAAGCTGCCTGACCATATGTGTCACAGCATAAGAGTGCCTGCTGGGCCTGCTCCTGCCCCCAAAAGAAACAGTGATATTTTCCCCAAACTTGAATTGGAAAGGGAACTTACTTTTCATCTGTAACCAGTTTTCTGCTAGTGCTGTAATCCAGTGTCTGCCTATGAATATGGAACAATAAAAAAGATGACTGCTGAAGTATTTTTTTATGTATATATGATATTTTAACAGTGACGTGATTTATACTCTTTAGTTACATAGACAGATTCTTTCTTCTCTCTTAGTTTTTATAGAACAACAACACATGCTAATTTAGTTTAAAGTGTTTTATAACAAAAGGCAAGAATTTTAAGGGATGAGTATAAAAATTCAGTTTAAGGACATTCACCTGTTACATTGCCAGTATATCTCTTGATCTGTGAAGATTTTTTAAATGTAGCATTACAAGGACATGTAGTAGATTTTTATAGGCAGCACAGATGTTACTGCAAAGTGTTAGGAGTTTTCCATCCTTGACCATTGCTTTTGGAAACCTTAAATCAGCCATCTCTAAAGATTGTTTGTTTCCTTTGTATTACAACAACTCTGCAGCCATTTTCCAGATCTCTGGCATCTCTAGGATTTGGAGCAAGGCTCTGTCCTTGAATGGAAATGGAACCTTGTAGCAGTCATGTATTACTTTGCTTTTCCCATGAATTTGCTTATTATGAAAGAGGTCATGTCTGACCTCTAACAGTCCACAGTTAGTTCAGTGTTGTCTAAAAGTTGTGTCTATATGGAGCATGCACCATCTTCTCGTAGTGCCAATCTATACTTCGAGTGCACATCTGCTGTGTTCACAGAAAAAATGCAGTGCATTCTGGATTTGCTGAGCAGAAGTTTTCCCATAGCATTCCCACTTTGCCCCCACCCAATAAGTGGTCTTGTACACATCGAAGAGGTGAAGGAGAAGGAAAAGGAGCAGGGGTGGGCAGAGCCTGTCACCTTTACAACAGCATCAGCAAATGAAGGATAAAGATTTTTTAAAAAATAGCTTACTGTCAAACCTGTTCGACATTTATTCACCTTTAAGTGCTTGACTTTACAAACTGAAATTATTTTTGATGTGTGCCTTCTTTAAAATTTTCATTTGGGATGAGAGAGAGTTTACATGTACATATACCTGAGTGCGAAAGGAGGGACAGAAATATGGTCAGAAAACAACGCAAATCTCAGCTGTGATCTCCTACATTAAATTTTCTTTGTCTTATGCAATAAAGATTATTTCCAAATGTTAAAACAATTGGAGCTGATTAGGTCAGAAGGTAAGAAAAGCTTACTGTTGGGATAATTGTTTTGCATCTGGACCCATTCCATGACAATTTGTTGGCCTCTGTGAAGTAATTTGGTCACACTGCATTGCTAAAGAACTTATGTTCAATTCATTCTTACCTCTGTCAAGTAATTGATGATGTCAGCAGATAAGGCAGGAATGTAGTTTAAATTACTTTTGTTCTCAGAGGCAGGAATGTGGCAGGAATCAGTGACGGAAGGCCAGTGTCTGTTATCCACACTGCTCTAGTGTTTTTGATGCATATAAAATCTGTTTTTGCAGTGCTCACTATTTAGCCTTTGCATTTTGAACGCGAATGGTGTGATGTAGATTCACCTTTGGTTCGCCTACTAATCAAATTCAAACTCCTATCTTCCAGAGGAAGGAAACAAAGGTTATGGACCCGTTTTTGAGGAACAACCCATTGATACCATCTACCCAGAAGAATCTTCAGACGGACAAGTTTCAATGAACTGCAGAGCTCGAGCAATTCCTTTTCCTACTTACAAGTAACTCTCATTTTCATTTTCAGATCTTATGTATTATATTTAGTATTTCAGGTTGTGGTATTCAATGATTGACTGTCATAACGGGTCAATGCAGAGTCCTCAAGGCAGGAAGAAATGGAAAAATGAAGAGGTTTGCAACATTTGGGTAAAAATCAGCCTTTATTCAGTTTTCCAAAATGCCTAAACAGTGCTGAAAGTAGCACATTCCTGTTGTCTTAAATGTTTTCATCTGTTGAATGGAATGCTGATCCAGATGAAAACAAAAGAAAAAAAACGAAGAAGAAGTGACCTTTGAAAAATCATTAAGTGGTTATCTTTCTAGCTTAGGCTAAGAATGTCTGAGGTTTAAGTCCTTGTTCTTGATTCGGAACACCTTTTTTATCCTATTTTACTCTGAAAGAAGGACTGGCTGTTGAACATGGTTATTCTACATCCTATGTTGCTTTTGCATCCACCATATTGTAGAGGACTGTTCATGAATGTCAGCTATGCTACTGAAGACATGAAAAACGTTCTTCTGGCAAGATGTTTAAAGTGATTTTAGTAGAGATTCACACATGACCTCTTTCATAATAGTTGCATTGTTGTTAGCAGGGTGATTCGACTGAATTTTGAGATTTCAGGACATCCATACGAGTTTGTCTGCTATTATCTGCTCATTATGTAAAGAGAAATGTGCTTGAGATTGGCAAAGTTAAGACCATGAGTAATTTACAACCTAGACATGGGCAGAAAACTATTGTCATATTAAGGGACAGATGCAATTTCTTGCCGGCGAAAAAGATCCATTTCATTAAATTATCCTGTCATCCTGTGATCTGCCCCTGATACTCACTTTATGTGTTCCTAGACTCTGGCTTCTAAGACAGAAAAAGCAGTTGAGTCTGCTGGCCATTCTTTTAAATGTTACAGTGTTGTGGTCAACTATGGTATTATTCCATCAAAACAGCTTAACTAGTCTTCATTGCCTTTTTCTTTTTTTCTTTTGTATGCTTACAGGTCATCTACATATACAGAACCAACTGT
>VZTM01028753.1:420-33016 GCA_013400555.1 Jacana jacana
TCACTTCCTCAAGCCTTTTCGTGCAGTTACACCCACAAAAAGAGGATATATCTGTTTTGAAGTCTCCATGCCAATTAATTTTTCCCTCCAACACTTTATTCCTGTATTTTCTGTTTCCAGATGGAGTGAGGGGTACCTCCAACAACACAACTCTAGTAAAGATACCTCAGAATAACTGTATAAGGTCATTTTAGCAAAACTTCTAAGAGGGAGAGAATGCAGAGTCAAAGATTAAGCTAGGTAGAAATTATGGTGCAGTGGTTTCAAGAGCTTAGTGTTAGTGTGCCCTTTTACCACTGGGAAGAGAGGAAGGGAACATTTGAGATGGAGTATTGCTAAACTTTTTGTATTTATTTTATTTCTTTTTTCCCAAAATGTGATTTGCTTTCTTCTCCCATTAACTGTTTCTCAGGAAGTAATCAATGAGGAGAACATAACTTTTCCTAGAAGCTTGAATTTCATGCTTTCCACCTGTACCAGGGGAAATAAGAGGGAGGTATAACCAAAACTTAGGCATAAAGCAGTGGTTCCCACTATTACTTTTTTTTTCCTCTCATTCCATTGGATTCTTTGTGGGTAATGTATTATCCTGAATGGTAGAGGAAACTGTACTGAGATTTTCTGTGTTTAATCTTTCTGAGGCAAGGCTCTTCCTTATTGCATGTAAGGTTTTGTGCCTTTTTTGAAGTGAAATCTACTCATCTGTTGATTCAAAACTGAGTACTTTTCGGTTGGGAAATATAGCAGTATTTTCCACATGACAGCAGAAATTCAAAACCTAAATATTAAAAGTTATAGTTAGAAATAACTGAGACCATGTCAGAAGGCTAAGGTTGTGAACTACTACCACAAGGATTGCCAGTTTTCCACTAATATTTTTCCAATTAAGTTAGTTAAAATTGAGAAGATAAGTAAACAGGTTTGTTTAGCTTCTGCTTTTCTCCTGTTATAGCTAAAACAAGTTTAATTGATATCAAGTCAGACTAATTTCATATTTGAAGTAAGTTACAAATCTTGGATTTTGACCATGTCAAGAGGGTGTGATTAAAATAATTCACTTGAAATACAGAGTTTGGACAAAAATGTTAATTAAAGATTATCCAATGCAGGTTTTGGTGTGTGATAGAATATTCATTAGTTAGTACTAGAGAAAAATTGTAAGAGAACAGCCTATATATAGTAACAAAACCTTTAGCTCTTTGATTATTTAATATATTCAGCATTACTCAATGGAATATACCTGGTTTTTAGAAAACTTATTGGTTTTTTGTTCTCCCCACTCTACACCCTATTTTGCAGTCTTTTTCTAACATGGCAAATTTTCATGCCTTTTAAGATAACATTTGAAAGCTTAGGTCAGACTGAATTATTATTTTATTTAAGTTGGGTAGGGCATGATACAGGTACTTCTGCTGGTGCCACACTGCAAATGTTAAAATCAAACTCCTTCTGTGAGTAACATTACAAAAACACCTGTGGAAAAACAGAATATGTAAGACTATAATTGAGTAGTTCTAGAAGTATTAAAAATCCTGTGCTTGAACTCACTTATTGAAAAAAATCTGGTCTAAAAATGGCTTTTGTTACAATGGGATATTGCCAACATTTAACAGGAGGAGTTTGTCACTTTTGTGATCCTTAAGTTCTTACACTACATACTTCATGCTTTTAATATATTGTTATATGCTTTTAGTTCTTTAGGCGTAGACAACTGTTGAGGGCATTTTTTTATGTGCATGCCACAGCCTGAAACTGCAACAGGAAAAAAAAACCCTCATCTTGTCACTGAAGGGGAAAAAAAAAAGGCATGCTAAGCACTATTGTAAAATCTAGCATCTTGTTGCTGCTATTTTCCTGTCTTCCATGCTTAATGTTCCTACTGCAGTAACGTGTTTATCTGTGAAGAACAACAAATAAAATTATTTAGCACCTGAACATCAATGTATGTATACAGAAAACTTGTGTGGCTTCTGTCCTCTGGGCAAAATTCAGAAAGGTAAGTATGTTTGCTGTTGTTCAGTAGAGGCTGCTCTGAGGAGGTTGACCTTGAGGCCTCCTTCTTCTGGCTGGTTTGCCTCTAAGGAGCTACTAAATGAATGGGGAGCACTTGAAGGAATGACAGTTCTGGAGGTTGCAGGGTAGGCACGTCTGGGGGGTAAAGCAAACCGGCTGTGGACAGCAACCACTGATGCTTGCTGAAAGTGGCTTTTGTGGTCTCTCAAGGTAAGAAAAGTGTAGTCCATGCAAACTTTTTAAAAGGAGAGTGGAATTTGGTACATAACTCCCTTTGAGCTGCTTCCAAATGAATAGAATAGAAATGGTGATAAACACCACTAGACTTTAATTTTGTACTAAAAGACAGTATTGTGGGAGCAGACTTCTATTAGTTGATTTCAACTTAATTTGGAAGCTACTTTTTCAAACAATTTGAAACTTAAGTAAATTTTGTACTAATTATAAGTAGTAATTGTAGTAATTTCACTTCAATTGATATACTCGCTTGAGAATATTTTAAGTCTATAACAACTACTGTGACTTTATATATGTGTATTTTTTTTAACTGATTTGAACTGCAGTTTGTAATGTACAAGGTGTTATCCTATGGCAATATTCTATTGCCAGAAAGGAAGTTTAGTCAAGCTTTTCACCTGCTGCTTTGTGGAAATAATGTAGGAGTTGCTCTTTCAGTGTACTGGAGAGGAAATGAGGGAGAGCAGATTTTCTTCTTGCTTTGAGATAAGCCAGAAGTTCCCAATTGTTGAGGTCTGCTTTCCTAATGAGGCACACCGACGTTTGAGCTAAGGCACCACATGGAGCACAAGCTGAAAAGCCCTACTGGGATTATAAATGGAGATCCACGCTGCCAGCACTGGTGGTGGAGAGAGGCTTGTTCTGGAAAAGTCAAGGACAGCTGAGAAGTGGTAGGAAGAATTAAAGCAAGTGTGATAATATAATTAAGTAAAACTAGATTATTTGAATAAAATACTTTGTAAAAACAGAAGCCTCACACTAACTCCTAGAGCACAGAATCAGTATCACTGACCTTTGTGAAGATCTCATTTTGTCCTGAAGTGAACAGAGAGCAGCATAATATGCTGATACCTCCATGGCAGTTTGAAAAGGAATTCTCTTAACGCTATCAGCAGACTGACTTGGGCTATTCATGTGATTTTTATTTTGCAAATTGCAACATAACATTGTAACCAATGTTTATTAAACTTGCTTCAGAAAAGTAGGGAAATGAGGGAAGTGGAGAAAAGCACTGTTCTAGAGGCAACATGTAATTTGGAATGATCAATTAAACCGTTTAACTGGAACAAAGCAATAAGCTGAAGTCAAACGCTGTAGGTTGAGTTTGACGATGACTCGCTTAGATTCCAAAGTGACTTCTAGATTTGCACTAAATTTGTATTCTTGCATTAAATACAAGAATATCCTTAAGAAAGCTGCTAAAACTAGACAGATGTGCAAACAGCTTGACAAAGGCTACTTTTAAATTATTTCCAGAATGCAGAATTGTAGTTTTGTGCAAACAACTGAATGTTGTTTAACAGGCTAATTCAAAGTTTTTCCTTGTCTTTGGGCAGCAGTGTATGTGCATTTATTACTTATTTGACCTTCTTGATTTCCCACCTAGCTTGTAATGCTTTTCTGGGAAGGCAGAGCGTGAAGTTGAGTAGTTAATGCCTTTTCCCCTCCTGTATATTTGTACAATTGAAGGGTAGAAATGAAACATGACTGCAAGCGTTAAGAAATGGCAGGAGTAACATGGAACTGGGGAAAAAAATAAACAAACTGTTGTGGCTTATAAGAGCTGTGTATTACAGTCACGTTTCCAGGAAAAGAAGAATAAGGTTACTGGAATGCTGGTTATCTGTGGACATAACTTCCAGTGCCCATGTATGCAGAATTAAAATTGACAGCCAAAACTTTACGTGAAGGGGGGAGTATGGGCACACTGTCAAAACAAAGGCAAACTAAAATTACCATTATGGAAAACTGAAGCTACACAAATTTAGCACTTTTTTTTTTTTTTTTNTTTTTTTTTTTTTTACCATTCCTTACTGTACTCCTGCTTAAAAAAAGGAGAGCTATCCTCTTGGTAAAGAGAAGTGAAGTGTGAGCACTGTTGCACTAGTCCAATAAAAGAAGAATTAAAAACGGGAGAGGCGTTGAAAACGGTGGAAGCAGCATATGGGGAAAGGGGAAGCTTTGCCTCACCTTGCTTAAGGGCTCATGTAGAAAATGCAGTTTGGGTGCCTCTGTAGTATCAAGAAATTGATTACACAAAATAGCCAAGAAAAAAAATATTGAGGCAACTAGTGTCAGGTACAGAAACTAAGAATTATACAGCTTGTAAGCTAGCACTTTCCAAATGATACTCATGGGCTGATGCTCATTACTGCTTTTCCTCTGTTTTAACTTTTGATTGACTTGTGGCTGCTCTAAGTTCTGTCAAACAAACATGTAGAATTGAAGCTGCATAAGAAAAGAGCCTAAACCTTAGTAGGAGTAATTTAGTATTAGTGCTAGTTGTGATGTCAGTGTTCAGAAGTGGGTCAGAATACAAGACCGAGGAAGAGTCATTGGAATTTCCCTAAGTTAGGTTTGTATTTTCTGTCTTTTAAATCTCTGTAGAAAAACAGTGTTTATAGTAACCATTCTAAATGTTCTAATGTGGTTTCTCCTTCAAGCAAACCCGTGGTGCCACTGGTTTCATTCTGCTGCATAAGCCATCGCTCTCCCTTATGCTGCTGATGCTGAGGCGCTGTGTGCACTGAAACTCAACTCCTGTAGCTGGCTGGTGAAATACTTGCAAAATCTTTTGTCCACATTCCCCTTGCTCTGGGAGAAATGCTTCACCCTTTGACAGAAATTGAAATATAGCTGCGTTCTATAAAAGAAGATTAAAAAGTTTAAACTTTTATTTTATTAAGAGAAGTTTGCCTCGTGCCAGATCAGTTCTGCCTGGCCTTCCGTATTAACAAGTTGAGAAGAGATTTGGTATAATTTGCATTGACCGAGATCAATTTTCTTGACTAGGACAAACAATAACAGGTTCTGCCTATGGGTACTGCAGTCCTCCACACAACTTTGAGTTAGAGGTGGCTTTTATAACTCCAAGTACAGTTTCCTCAGCATTTGGACGTGCTGGCAGCAACGCGGCTGTTTGGTTCCGTTCAGTGTCGTGTTGTAGATCACCACATAAAGGAAACCCTATTGTTTCCAAGTTCAGTGTGGGATGAGTTTTAACTCAAGTAGCCCTTTTTCAGGGAACAAACTATCGTGCTTAAAACCATTTTAATCTAAAATTCAACATGTTTACATTAAATCTTTATACATGCATATATAGTGATGCTGTCACAGACATCACAACACGAGACCGTTAATCTCGTGATGCTTGACACAATTAAAGAAGCGACGTTCTGACTGCTGCCTGTGTTTGCTTATCTCCTGAATGAAACTGAATTGTGCAGTGCCCTAAATTTGCAAACTGTAATTCACTTAGTTAAATAATTAAGCGAATGGCATCTAGATATTGGCAGTACTAGGAAGTTACGAGTTAGTTGTAACTGTGCTGTAACGTATGTCATGCTCTGGGTTGCAGTATAGCCTGCTGATACCCATCCATCATGCAGACTTTGGATTTATTAACAAAAATACCTTTTCTGGGTGTTCAAAACATCTTAAAAGCCTAGTATGTTATCAAAAGTGTGTGCTGTTATAGTGAAGCAAATACACTATTATTCTGAATTCTAAAAAAAGGAATGATTGCCTTAAAAATACCAAATATTACAGACACAGTCATGTAAAACTTTGTGAGTTTAATGTAACCCTGAAACAAATGATCTATTTTGTCCATAACCCCAGCCTGCAGCTTTCTCTCCAAATCCTGTAACACTTCTGACACAAGGCAGGAACTAGAAATTAGACAACTTGCAGTAATTAGGCTTATTTTTCATTCCTCCAAATGCTGGTAAGCAGCAAAATTGTGACACAAAGCTGTCGGGCGGTGCTGATGCAGAACCGCAGCTAGAGGTAGATTGGGCATCTGGGTAGAAGAGCATGAATCCAAATGTTGAAACTTCAGGAAACTTTTATGAGAGGAAAATATCCAGGCTATTAGAGAAGATGGTCCCTATTTGTAGTAGGCTTCCTTCGAAGGGGAATACTTGAAGCAAGAATACTTTCCCCCTGCCCAGCACCTCAAAGCTGGAGAAAATGGGAACAGAAAGAAAAGCTAGAATCTAAATTTATCTGATTTACTAGTATTGACAAAATCTGTGATCTCTAAGCCTGAATTCAATTGATAACGTGTGTTGGAAGTTCCACAAAGGGCTCAGAAGATGTTCTCGTGTTCTGTTTGCAGCAGTTGAAGTGGGAAGCGAAGACAAATAGGATGTCCCACTCTCTGAAGTTGTGCCTCACTTGGTTTCTCAGCCACGTGTAAAAGCACAGAAGGTTTTTCCAGTACATACTATTGCATCTTCTAGGCAGTATTTTCCCTAAAACTATTCCTCGTGAGCAAAATGAAATGCAAATTTCAGTTAGTGCGTTACTCCACTCCAGAATTTGATCAGTGTTGAAGAGCTCTGCTACCAGACCCCCCCCCAAACCCCAGCCACACCAACTGTACCAGAAGTACCCTGTGCTTCCCCCCTCCCCAGCCCAGAGTGCAGTATGTTTCCATCTACTGCATCCCAAGCTACAGAATTCCCCCCACTCCAGGACTTGTTTTCATGTGCCCATGCTTTACTGTGCTTCATAAGTGTTCCTGGGGCGTGGGTTTTAACACTCAACAGATTGTTAGGTTGTATGGGATCACGCTAATCTTCCCCCAGGTTTTGTTTTAAAGCTTCAGATTAAGACACTAGAAATTGACAACCAAAATCCTAGGGGATTGTTTGTAACCTACTTGCTGCTGTAATTATTCTGTGGAATGCTAACAAAGCTGATCTGCAAATGCTGTATTAACAATTTAGTCGACAAAACTCCTTTTGTTGCAAGATACTGTCTTCAAAAGTTATTTTCCCCAAATTTTCAGGGTGAGAGGAGGCGGCAGTAATTGGTAAGCAAACACCTTGCTCTGTAGGTTCCCCAGGAGCCAATGGTCAGAGCGCCCAAGAGAAAAACATTATTCCTTTGTTCAGGAAGAGTTCTAAGGCTGCTGTTGGGAACCTTTCAATGTAAAGGGGTTTTGTTGGCCCTGTCTTTTTTTGAATTTGAAAACAGGCGTTGAAGGCTGTGTTCTGAAAGTCCATGGTTGTAGTCCCAGCAGCTTCACAGACTGAACTAACGGGCCCAGCGCCTGTTGCCGACAGCGAGCGGTTTGTCACTGCTTGAGGCTGGGTGATGTCAGTATAGTCATGACTGTAACTACAGTACAGTATATAATGTCAGATAAGCAAATTCTGCCATTCAGATTTCTTAGCTTTGGGGTTAGTGCTTCAGCCCACAGGCCCTGCTCTGGATGTAAAGGGAGGGTGCTGCAACATGATGCTTCCATCTGCCAAGAGTAACAGACGGGAGCTGTCTGCAGAAGCCAACAGTAGTATCCTGTTTCAAGGCTCACGGTAGAAGATGCAGAAAGGCAGCTCAACGAGCAGGTCAAAACTTTCCCGTATCAAGCAGTTGGATAACCTTGATTAAAATTCAAATCTCCATATGCCAGAAATCGTTGGATAAACTCAGCTCAAACGCTTTCTGTTCTGAGAGGATCAGCTGTTTCAAGAAAGGAGTGTGTAATTTTAAAGAAAATGGTAGTAGCTCTAAGAAATGAGGTAATGAGGTTGAGGGATTGTACTGTCCCACCTTTTGAGGGCTAGGTGGGAGGTGGAGTTCTTACCCTTCACAAATTTTCTCGAGGAAGTTACATGCAGCAGAGTGCAGCTATTCAAGCTGCCTGCGTTGTTAGAGATGAGCAAGTCCTAATGAGGGTCTGTCTGACACAAAGAGAAGAGTGTGCAACAGAGACTGAAATTTGATGAATTCTGGCTGTAGATGCCTCACACTAAATGTACAGGCCTTCCTAAAAGACTCCTAGGATGCGAGTGTAACTTCCACTGCGATGCAGGGAACTCAAAACAGATAGACCCTTGACTGGGCAGCCTCAGAAATAGCGATGGATCGGGCAGATAACATCACTGCTTCTGTCCCTTCATCAGCCATCTCTGCAGGCACCCACCTGGGGCGTTCTCATGGGCTCGAGCGCAGCAGGCAGCAGCAGTCCTGGCACTCATGGCTGGTGTATTTTGCACTGCTGCTGCACCCTCTGCTTGTGCTGACCCTCATCATCTCCTCCAGTGAGCCATGGTTTCTAAATGGTTAATTTTACTAGGAGCAGATCTTTTCAGAGGCTTTTACTATTTCCTTTAAAGCTTTTGCTCTTATGCACAACAGAAATATAAATTTAGAAATATCTGAAACATGGCACTGAAATTGCCTCCTCAATACAAATCCTGTGATGCAAAGGAAGGCAGAATCTCCAGCTTCTGAGTTCCTTGAAGTTACTCCCCATGTTTTTCCCTAGAGGAAGTGCCTTTCGGATGAGAATGGCTCTTGCCCTTGTCTGACTTCATAACCTGCTGTCGAGCAAGGTTTCTCATGATTTGCCTCAGCTGTCAGGTCACCTCATTGCTTAGAAATTTCTTCGTAGCTAACCTTGTGTTCTCTATTAGAATGTACCAGTAACTTTTCTGGTAACTGGGCTGAGACATTCTGTAGGAGCTGTGATGTAGATGTATGTTCATTATGTGATGCTTGAGCTGAGGACCTCTGTTACTAGGGATGTGGCAGCATCCCAGTTGACAACTTCAGCCTGCCATAGACTTCACAGTGCAGAAACTGGACTTGGGTTTGTAATTCCACGTGGAGTTCTTGCACCAAATGTAGAGCCTTCCCAAAATACTCAGTGGGTATCTGATGCTTTTTGATATAGTGATAACTTTTGTGGCTCTTTTGTTCTTTGTTAGCTGCCTGCCAGCGTCACCAGTGTCTGAGTGTTGACTTCCATTTTGATTGTCTTCTCAACTGAAGAGAGGAATTATTCTTTGGTGGTGGTGTTGTACATTGCTCCCTCTGCTCCCATGTGTTTGTGCCTGTGAGCCAGGGGGAGGTAACTGAGACAAATAACAGAAGAGATTTCCTGGTGGTCTGTTCTGGGACCTTAGATTTAGGTGTGACCGCTCTCCTAAGCATGCCCAAGCATGTTTTCTTCCTTTCAACAAATGTCTGCCTGCTCTTGCCTTCTTAGTTTCACTTTCAAAAATGCTGTCGGTATTTCGAAAGATCTTCTAGATACACGAACAAGGGTGGTGGTGTGGGGCTTTTTTAACCTAGTTCAAATAATGGGTCAAGTAATAAGTGCAGTGAAAATGTTAGGAAATGGTTAAATTGCCTCTGGAGTTTCAGCAGAATGCAGAGTTGTAAAATGTGTTTTCCCCCTGTTAATCATTGTCATGGCTACTTGCAAGAAGAGCAGGTAGGGCTTTCACAGTCTCCTTTGTCAACTGAAATAGCTGGAAACCATTTCTTGTTATGGTAGTTATAGGGGTGGGATAAATGGATTTCTTTACATTCTTTACCATGTTAGTATATTAATATTAAATAATGCTCTTATTATTCAGTTACAGTTTATATAGTCTAAATATTGTCATTGATAAGAAAAGGATCCAAGAATTTTAGTACTAGGGCAACCTCCGTGTCTGCACAGAAGCTGAAGAAATATGTAGTTCCAGACTGGCTGGCTTATGGGGAACTAGAGGAATTCCGTGGCACAGTTGGCAGGAACCAGCCTGAGGAGTTCAGTTCATGTGCGTGGTCGTCTCCTCTGTACCCTAGTCACTTCAGCTTTTCACACTGCTATTGTATCTGTGGCCTAAACTGGAGTCACCAGTGATTCCTGGTCATACAGGGATGTATTTATTTACAACATAGAGAACCAAACCCCTGATTTCTCAGTTGGTGAGGTTAGACAATTAGACATAATGGGATTACGTTTTATTAGTTATTTACTATTCCATTACAGTGAGCTACGGAGAACCCTCACAACTACATTATTGTCTTTCTTAGGTGGTTGTGACTAAAAGATGGGTGATTGTACTTACCCAGATAATAAAAGAAGTTGACTTGCGTTCCGTGCTTTCCCACAGTTCCTGTCTTAATCCCGGGTTGTTTTGTGGGTTAAGCCAGTGCCTAATGAGAGATACACAGGCAGCCTAGAAAAATTCATAGCCTTGATGTTTGCTGCCTGAGTTAAATATCTACTCTGTGATTGTTTCTTGCATGTAAAAGTTTTAATTGCAAAAAGAAACAAAATAGAAACGACAATTCCACAGAAGCTGAGGCAGTGAGACAGTTCCCTACCCGTGAGTAGCATCTCCCTGACGGGTGGGTTTTGGTAGAGAAATGATACCTTTGTGGCAAGGGAGCAAGTGTGTGATTGGAATTGTGGTAACACAACTGCAGTTATTAGAAAACTCATCATTTGGCTTTTTTGATATGTGTGAGAGATAAAAATGAGAGTTGGATTGGTTTATGTTAGGGTTTTCTTTGTCTTGTCAAACCTACTGACACTTTAGGAACTGTAATTACCAGAAAATAAAACCCCAGATGCATTTAAAAGAAAAGAAAGAACCCCCAAAAGTCTAAAAAGGGACTTAACAAACCTCCCTTTCCTCTAAGAGAAGAATTACATGCATGAAATACTCACCTTAATAAATACTAATTCTTATTTTGCACAAATTTGCCAAACTTTGCTTTTTCCCTCCTCCTCAGCCAAGCGGTGTTTACTAATGGGCAGAGAAGCGCAGGGCCACTAGGTGTCATTGTACACTGAGGAGGTGGAACAACATCACTGACTTGTAAGAACTCCCTTAGCTGACATTCAGGAGTACCATATCCTCAGCTTTTTTTGGCTGGCTACGTGTCTGGTTTGCAACACGTGCCTGGAAATCTTGCCCTTCGTTGACTTCTGTGACTGCCCTGTCTGGTTCTCCAGCAGTTGCATTCATCATCTCCCCTTCTGTATGTTCTTGAGAAGTTCTCCCTGCTGCAGGCTTTTGTAGAGACTTAGCAGCCGGCTCATGCTCAACGAGCAGCCAGCAATGGCTACTAAATTCTTAACTATCTTTTCACTCTGTGGCAATAGAATTAGGCTGTGTCTGTTCAATTGCAGGTCTTTGTCTTCTGGTATAGGACCATGTAATTTACAAAATATCATCTCTATTTTGGAACATTCAGTGCTGCTGTGTCCTAAACATAGAAGGTTGATGATAGATGTGTATTTTGTTGTTGATGTTGGCTAATGCCAGCATCAGTAAAATAAACAGTCATTGTCTCAGTTTAATCTCTCCTAATTCATATTGTTGTAAAAAGATCAAATTATTGTTTCCATTCAGCTTACTAATTTAAAGTTAATGCTGCACATAAAGGAGAATTAAATGATGGAAGCCTAACACTTCAATAATGTGTTTCTTTTTCCAAAAAGCAAATCTCAGTTGTACGAAATACAAGTCCAGTTTATCCATCAGACATGATTTTATGGACCTTCTGCTTTCTAAAGAGAACCCTTCAGGCACTTCAATCCTGATTGAGCTACCTTAAGACCCTTGGGTGCTACACGACCTAGAGGGCACGCTTTATTCTCCTCTTCATTTTTTTAGGTTGGGGAAATACCTTTTGAATCTTTAGAGAAGTGAAGCAGTGTTTAGACCTGAATGTTGGCCTCAGACGAGACGCTGGGTTTCGTGCTCATCACCACCATGCACTCCTTGGAGGACCTGGCTGTTCACTTTGATCTTTGTTTTCCCTTTTTTGTTTGGATTACCACATTATTTTCTTCTTTTATGCCAGCACGTGGTCAAATACTCGCATTCTGAAGATGTTTGTATTTTTTGTGGACTACTAACTCTTTCCCCAGGAAAAAATCAAAGAAAAGAAAACATCACAATTTTCTTTTCCAAGGGGGAAGTTGAGCAAATCGCAATGATGAAACCGAAAGGCCAGACTGAGCACGATGAAGGTATGCTTGAATACCTGGAAGACATAATAGGATCCGCACGCCTGAAAGAGCCCATCCAAGCCCTGTGTCGCAGAGTAGAGGTTCTGAACGAAAAGAGAGGAGAAAAGGTGAGTCTCAGAAAGTTGGGGGCTTTTAACTACAAATGCAGAATACAAAATTACAGTGTTCCATTATGGGATTTTTTAGAAAAACAGTTAACATAAAGACTTGGTGACAGTTTGGCACTCCTCTACAAGAGTAGAAGTACAGAGAGATTTTGAGTTCTCTTTATGGCATCTGCAGTTTCTCTCAAATATGAGGGAAATGGGCAGTCAACATCAGGTGCCATCCTTTAAACAACTTAAAAGATTGGCTTTCTGGTCCCGAAGTTTGGCTTGAAGCACTGATTTGGAACACAGGATTTCACCTGCCAAACTCTCTCAATTGTATCTGTGTGCACTGAATGCTTCAGTGAACAGAGAAACACGTTACCTGAACGCACCCAGATGGGCCTTTTTATCCACCTGGCTTGTATTGCTACACAGCAAAGAGAAGAAGGGGCAGGAGAATGTTTCACGTGCTGTGACACAGGGAGAGGAAGAGGGAGGGAGAGCATTGGTGAGGTGATGCACACAGGGCTGCGTGAGGAGGCTTAAAAACATGGAAAATTAGCTGTGGCTTGACCTATGTAGATCTATTGCAGAACTTGCTTCCGTAACACATTTATGCATGGAGTTCTAAAAATGCTAAATAATATCCAAGTTCTTTTTTCTTGACTTGGTGTGTCCTTGGTAAATCCTACAACGTTGCAGACTTAGTTTTTAAAGGCTGGTAAGGAAAAAGCCATGTAGCTGCAGGAGTTATCTTGGTAATTCCCAAGTCGAAAGGTCAAAATATGGAAAATAATATATCCTGGCTGTATGTAACCCCTCTTTATTTCTAACCTATGTTTTCCTTCATTAGCCTGAGCTGCTCCTAGCCTCTGTAGCATCGCTTTTTAGTTTTAAACTACTGTTTGAATTGCCTTGCAGAAATGATGATCTGGTATTTCAGAGAGCTGGTAGTGCTCAATTGCCTTGCAGAGTGAATTGCTAAACACCATCTCTCCAGAGGCTGTGTGTGCTGCAAAGAATCTGGGGTTTTTCTCCTCACGGTTCGCTCTTCTTGTAGTACCAGGACTAAAGTCAGCTCTGACTCTCTATTTTATCTAGTTAAATAGAGTTAAAATGGTGGAAAAAGAAAAGGATGCCCTGGAAGCAGACAAGAACAAAGCCATTGAATTTCTTCATTTGGAAAACAAAATGTTTAAAGAGAAGAATCATATCTGTCAATACTACATGTAAGTACACCTCTGACGTTTTCACTTGTCTTTAATGTGGTAGTGATGGTGTTAAACTCTGCTTCCATATCTCCAATTAGAAATATTTTGCATTTTTTAACAGTTGTATCAGTTCTTCAAAGTTTATTGAATGGCATGAGGCTAGTCATTTTTGTTTCAAATAATGGAGATAAAAATTTTAAATTAGAGACCATTTTCACAAAAACATTTAAAAAAACCAACAAAAAACTCCCCTAAAACACCACCAATAAAAAAAACAAGCCCAAAACCTGCTTGGTACCTTTTTACAAAGCAAAGCAGTCTGGCAAATGAATCACTGACAGTTTTATGCTTAAATTGAGCAAAGAAATCACTTAATTTAATCTGAAGTATCTGAGTTGTTAAATGTCCGTGCTCATCTGTATTTAATTGGCAGGGTCACTCAATGAATATTAGGATTTCATACCTTCCATAATCAGGTTGTTACACGGAAGATGTGAAATACATACTCATTATGGATGTTAGCTCCGTGGAAAAAATGGAGTTTGTGGTTTTGTTGGTTTGATGTGTTGTTTTTTTTTCCTAGCTATGAACTAAAGAAACGAATACGTGATACGGAAATGCAGAAAGAGAAAATTAATGAAGAAACAAAGAGTGTCAATGAGAAAAGTAGTGAACTTGCAGACAAAATTAAAAACAAGAATAAAGCTTTGAAAGAACTTGACAAGTAAGTACTTTAGGTGTAGATTAATAAGGTCAGAATAGTGTGGTTTAGGTGTTCTGCGTGTGTGGTGGTAGAGTTAGCAGGATTTTGGGGAAAGGCTGTGGTAGTTGTAATGCGGGGCGAGGGGAAACGCTTGAGAAAGCAGAGGTATGCAACAGTTGCATGGGAAGGTGAGCAAAGGGAGCACAGCTGGGGTTTTCAGTAGTTCTTCCACCAAAAATGAGCAGCATCACTTATGGTATATCTAAACATTCCCTGACATGGAATGTCTTTTTGCACAAAAATAAATATTAAAACATTCTCATTGCTTTTGCTCTGGTTCTCCAGCTCGCTTCTCTTGGAGAAATCTGGGTAATACTCATAATTACGATAAGATCATGTCTGGTTTTTTAATGGATTTTAAAGTCCATACTTTTTAATATTACTGTACAAAAAATAACTGGGATATTATTCCAGGTTTTCAGATATGTAAGTGTAATGCTTAGCCACACAGATATTAGGTATTTTTCTCCCATTTCCCTATGAATCTCTTAAGGATAAGTTGTGTTTCCCTAAAATAATAGTCTGGATGCTAATCTCCAACTGCATTGCTAACCTTCTCATCCTCTGAGCTTGTAGTAACTTACTTGTGAGAGATGCGAGTTATAAATTCATCCAAAAAATAGGTGGTGAAAATGTGTTTAATATTGCTCTATTAATTGATCTTTTCTTGATGAATCATCACTTCTCCAGGGAAAATCCTGTGAATGTAGTTAAGTGTTGGACGTTGTTTTTCACACAAACTGAGTAGTATTGGTTTCATTTCTACCTGCTTACTTCTTAAGTGAAGCTCTGCTGACGTCATTTTTACAGAATATGGAATACATTATTTCTTCTTTTTTGCCCTTCAGGAAACTCAGTAAAATTACAGAGTTCATAGAGAAAAATAAAGAAAAATTTACTGAGTTGGACTTGCAGGATGTTAAAGCAAGGGAAAATCTAAAACATGCCAAAAGCAAGGCTAAAAAACTGGAGAAGCAGCTTCAAAACGAGAAACAAAAGGTAGTGTGGACTGCAACTTGATTTGCTTAAAGTAATGGAATTGGCTGCTGTAGCTGAGAACATCTCTGGGCAGCTGGGATAAAACAGCCAAGGACACCAATTGTACTTTGTGCCATAAAGAAGATGGAAAGATATGTTGGTCATTGGTTTTTTTAAACATATTTTATGTCATTTAAACCAGCGATGGGTTTTGTGTGCAAATCCCTTCCCAAAGCGATGCATTATTCTCCCTTAAACAACTGCTGGTTGCACATCTTACTGCAGGGGACTGTGGCCAGCCGTGCCGGGCTGTTTTCTGCTGAAAGCAAAGTCAAAACCTTTCCTGTTGGTTCTCAGCTCTGCTGGGAGGTCTCACGGATTGAAAAGCGTCTTTTTGTCGTGTTTGCTGAGTTTTACAGGAATGTTGAGTGTTCTCACAGTTACTACCTTTCCAAAACATCTTTTTCCCCTGTTTCCCTAGTTTAGTTAATTTAGTGGTTGATGACAGTGATTAACACTGAGTTGGTTATTGCCAGCTGTTGTAGATCTTAAATCACTCTCTGGATCAAAGCAGACCTTTGGAAAGTAGGTATTTAAGAAGTAAGCTGTATTGTGGTTCAAAACCTGGAGTTCTGAGGTGTAAAGCTGTGTTCTCTTACTGCTGTGGTTTGCTTCTCTCTGGATGGGCTCTAGCACAGAAGAAGCCTTGCAAATGAAATCCCGGCCTCCTACTCAAGCCATGGTGTTTCTTAAACCTACAAAAAACCCGTGAGCTTCACTAGGGCTTCCTTTGCCTTACATGGACGCACTAACTGATTTAAGCAGGGCACACTTGAAAGGCTGGGCTTAAAAATTAGGCTCAACTATTTTGTTTCGATGGGAGAGGAAGTTAAAAGTCTTTTGCTTGTGTAGGTAGAAGAATGGAAACACGCACCTTCCAGTAGCAAAAAAGCCATCAGTGAAGCAACAGCTAAGAAAGAGCTTCTTGAAAAGTCAAAAGAGAAAGAAGAAGAAAATCTCAAGCAGGTTATGGGCAGCCTTAAGGAAGAAACACGAGAACTTCAGGAAGAAAAAGAGGTTTGAACTGTTTGGACTTGGGTACACTTACAGTATTAACTGATGTATAGCTTTTACACTTAGAGGAGATGATCGTGAGAGTTGTAAGATGTTAGTTTATATGACAAATACCCTGTTTCATGTGTCAAGTGCAATGGAACCTGACTGGGAAAGTAATTTGGGGATTAACATCAAAGCTAAATTGTTCTCATTAAGTTGTTTGCTTTTTGCAGCGATCATATGTCATCAAGCATGTCATTTATATATGTATCTTAAATAATTCTAAACTTCCTTTATTTGAACACACTTTCATTTTCTCCCATGGAAATGTTCAGGCTGACATGTTGCTTTAATAAGTAAAAAGATTTTGAAATGATATATTCCAAGTCTTTCACGCAGCTCTAACCTGTCTTTCAATTAAAAGATGGTTATTGCATGTTTGCTCTCCAGTCGAAGCACCTGGAGGCTGGAATTTTATCCTGTAAGTTTAGGGGACTTATTTTCTGTAGGTGAAAACATGGTTTCTCCATTTGATCTGCAATTTAGCACTATGTTGAGAAAACAATACCAACTTTAAATTGAGAAAATGATACCAAGCTTGTAGGAAAACGTTCTATGATAATTCCCTGATGTTGTTTATAATTATGAAAAACATCTTGTTTCAATTCCATGCAGAATATGTTAATAAATTAAGACATACTTGTTCTTCTAGATCATAGAACTGTTTTCTGCTGACAGGAGGGCTCGTAAAAGATGCCTGGTTTCTCTTACTCTTTCAAAGAGTGTGATTGATGTAATAAATCCCCCAGATGTCTGGTTTTAGTTGTAACACTGTCCCCTTTTGCAGAGCAAAGAGCAAGACCTTATGGAGTTCAGTAAAACAGTGAATGAAGCACGTTCAAAGATGGATATAGCCCAGTCAGAGCTTGATCTCTACCTCAGCCGATATAATACCGCCGTGTCTCATTTAAATCAGGCAAAGGAGGCTCTGGTGACTTCTTCAGAAACCCTTAAGGAAAGGAAAGCTGCTATCAAAGATATAAGTATAAAATTACCCCAAGCTGAACAGGAATTAAAGGAGGTGAGACTTAACTTTCATATGGAATTTCCCTTGAGTTACAACACAATGGTCCAACACACCAACCAAAGTTCCACTCTGTTTTAGCAGTAATTATGGTAAAAATAAATGAAAAACTGCCTCCAATAAAATAGCATTGATAAACTATATTCCAGTACTCGGTTCACTGGGGAAGTGTTTGGTTTCAGACTTAGTTTAGGTTTAGCAAATATTAGAATTAAGCACTGAAAATGAAATTCTCTACGTTCCTGCAATGAATCAGTTTCAATATCATGAGAGATGTTTAAGTAGTCGCAGTTCTTTGAATTTCATTTCATGCTCCTCTCTCATTCGCCAAAGAAAAAGAAAACCCCACTCCTTGTCCTAAGCCTGAGTCATGAATTCATAAGCAGCCCTATTCCTATGGCACTGCAGGAAATACTACCTGAAGAGTATGCAAGTACCAGCCTTTCTTCTGGTACTTCTTCAGCTTTAGAGTGGCTGCTTTTCTTTCTTACACAACCCTGAATGCAGGAGTTTTTGTGAGACTAAAGGTAATGGCTCTGTTTTTACCATTAGAAAGAGAACGAGCTTGAGAAGCTGCAAAGAGAAGAATCGAGTGCTAGGAACCTTGTTCGAAATCTGCGGCAAAAAGTAGAGGAAGCCAAAAGTTCTTTAGCGCAAAGTCGCAGCCGAGGAAAAGTGCTCAAGGCTCTGCTTCAGCAGAAAAAATCTGGAAATATCCCTGGACTGTATGGAAGACTGGTAAGTTTCAAAAGGCTGTTACACTTTGAGTTTTAAACTTCACAGGAACGGGTTGGTGTTTCTGTAACTGAGTGAAAGGTGGAGTTCATTACTCTCTAGTGCTATTCGTTTGGGCAGCAGAGCTGCAAACCCTGTAGCCTTGCTGTGCATTGGAAAAATAAGATTGTTTGAAGTTCCTCTACTCAGTACTAAGGAAAGGCAACGACTCTAAGAACTGCTGTGAAACTTAAATCTTACAACTCCTAACTTAATGTGGAACTGCCTTTTTGTGTGTGTTCTTGTGTGGTTATTTACTTCCAAACTTAGAAACTTTGGTGATCTCTCTGCTGTTTGTTTCCTCTTGTTTTACTTGTGGACGTGTCAAATTGAACCGAGCAATATCATTTCAGAAGCCCAGGGAAGGCTATGGCACAGCAAAATGCTGATGTTGTTAACAGTTCTTTCCAAGCAGCGCTGATTTAAAGTTTAAAAGTTTTAAAAAGATTTTAAAAGTTCTGAAAATCTGCAGCTGGGATAGTTCTTAATTCCTTTTTTTGTCCTAGTGGTGAACAACACGTGGATGGCAGTAATATCTATAAGGGCTACTCTTGGACTTGGTGATTGTCTCTTTCTTTCCCCACCCACTCATCCAAGCAGAGGTGTCTCTGCTCCAGAAGATTCGGTTTATTTGGTGTACATGTATTTAAAAAGCATGCCTATAACTGTATTTAGAAAGGCTGAAGCTCAAACAGCAGCAGGGCACTGCCTGGCAGAGCTGGCATGTGTTTTGTCTCATGCTCTGCCCTCGGGTGCCGCAGAGCAGAGCGTGAGGTTAACCCGCTCTTGGGTAACGCGCAGTGGCTCTGTGTGCTGCTTTTATCTGCACACACACAACCATTGTCCACAGGTGATGAAGACCCTTGTACCCGCTTTTCAGTGCAGGACGGCAGGTGGAAGTGTGTGACTTGCTGGGTTAGGGTTAATTAAATCATTAAATGATTTATTACTCATTAAATGATTTTATTTGGCCAGACTGCCTCACTACAGTGGCATATAAAGTGTGATATTTGCCTACAGAAAATAAATCAATGCTACCACGTTGCTCTACCAGAAGGGCCACTTTTGAAGCTCCCAAGTACATAAATTTCTACTTTGGAGACAAGTATGTTAGAAATACATGAATAGTAGAGTGCAGGAGAGGACAGCTGTGGTATTCTTTTGAAAATTCTAATTAAGGTTTAAGCTCATGGAATCATGGAATTGTCAGAGTTGGAAGGGACTGCTAGAGATCATCCAGTCCAACTCCCCTGCTAAAGCAGGATTGCCCAGAGCACGTCACTCAGGACTGCATCCAGCTGGGTCTTGAAAACCTCCAGAGAAGGGACTCCACACCCTCCCTGGGCAGCCTGTTCCAGGGCTCCGTCACCCTCACCGGAAAGTTATTCCTCGTATTCGAATGGAACTCACTATGTTCCAGCTGCTGCCCGTTGCCCCTATTTCTGCCTGGTTTCCTATTGCTGGAAACCACTGAAAAGAGTCTGGCTCCATCCTCATTCACTCACCCTTTAAGTACATAGAAACACAGACGAGGTCTCCCTTCAGCCTTCTCTTCTCCTGGCTGAAGAACCCCAGCTCTTTGAGCCTTCCCTCCTAAGGGAGGTGCTCCAAAGTTCTTTTACAGAAAACTACATGATTTGTTTTCATCTTGTTTCACTTTGTGCCAAGTTTTTTATCCTTTATTTCTTAATCCTAAGAAAAAGTCGATGCCAGGCTAATGGGTGTACCTCTGCCTCCTCCCTCCTCAACCACCAGGGTGACTTGGGAGCTATCGATGAAAAGTACGATGTTGCCATTTCCTCCTGTTGTGGTGCCTTAGACAACATCGTCGTGGATACAATCGATACGGCCCAGGAGTGTGTCAATTTCCTAAAGGCCAGTGGAATTGGAGTCGCCACCTTTATAGCCCTGGACAAAGTAAGTACTAGCACTTGGGCACAAAAAAAATGTTGATTTACCCTAATGTGCACAGCATTAATACTGCATAAGTATAATGAGTTCATAGGCAGATGTATAAATAAGTCTCATACATTACTGTACTAGGCAATGTAGGTATTAATACAGGCAAAGCTAAAATATAAAACATCGTAATAGGCTCTTGGTACTTTAGAATATTCCACTAGTAAAGGATAATGTTTACTTCCAGAGAATTCTAAGACTTTTGAGACACCTATATTTGAACAACAAATGTTTGGCCTGTCTTTTATGGTTTTATATTTAGCTTTTTTTAGCAAATTAGCTAACCTAATAATTCAAGTAATCTAGTAACTATAAACTATGAAAACTAAGAAAGAGAACAGTGAGTTATCAGTGAGTTTTTAATTATACTGGAAGCCAGTAGAGATCCCCAAGGGCAGAAACTTTGCTGTTAATTGCAGTACAATTGTGTTTGCTGTAAAGCCTTAGCATACCCTGGGATAATGAATGACCTTGGCATTTAGCTGAAGGAACCTCTCCTTCATTCATTTCCTTTCTTTGATGTAGATGACTGTGTGGGAAAAAAAAATGCAACGAATCCCAACCCCTCAAAACACTCCCCGGTTGTTCGACCTGGTGAAAGTCGAAGACAAGAAGATTCGCCTGGCTTTTTACTTCGCGTTACGTGACACTCTAGTCACTAACAACTTGGAAGAGGCTACCAGAGTGGCTTTCCAAGAAGATAAAAGGTGGAGGGTGGTAACGTTGCAAGGACAGATCATTGAACAGTCAGGTATTTAAGTGCAGACTTTAATTACGTTTTTAGCGCTTGTGTAGATGGTTTCTAAGCATGAATAAGCTCACTGACTTCATCCCTTTTACCTTAGGAACAATGACTGGTGGCGGGGGTAAAATAATGAAGGGCAGGATGGGAGCCTCGGTTGTGTCGGATGTTTCGGAAGAAGAGGTTAGTACATAATGAGAACACGGGCTGAGATCTGAAATGTATCCTTATTCCTTCTGCTCTGGAAGGTGATTTGCAAGACTTGGTCACTTGACCAGTTACTGCTTGCAAAAGCTTGTCTTCTGAACACCAAGTTACTGCAGCAACCAATGAGCATCTAGACCTTAACTATCACAAAAATTGCTTGAACTTCTGCTTATGTGTTCTTTGGGTTTTGCCTTCACTACTCTGACCGGAGCCTTTCAAGCTTGATCTAGTTTGATTTCCTTAGAAAATTCTTCATTATGAGCTATTTTGAGAGATCCTTCCACTTTCTCTTATGCTTGTTCCTCTCGTTTTTCACGATTACAATTGATCCTCCCTGCCATCAGCCTCCACATTCTCTCCTGCTACAGCAAACTTTCAAGTTTTTACTCTGCTGTCATGTGTTTTAAGAACCCACAGACTGTGGAGCACATGAATGAGATCTCGCTTGGTTTTGTAGCGGCAGCACGAGGCGAATGCTCACATCTTGGTTTTGCACAGGTCAGTAAAATGGAACTGCAGCTGCAGAAAGATTCTAAAAGAGCAGTACAGTATGTAGAAGAGAAATTACAACTCGAAGACACCATAAGAGAACTGCACCAAGATATTCAGAAAACGAGAAATACTTTAGAAAAGTATACAGCAAGTATCCAGGTGAGCACGTTTGTTGTTGAGGCAACACCTGGCTGCTGCGCGGAGACGCCGGGGGGAACCTGTGAGCCCCAGCTTAGTGCACTCCCTGCTACTGTCACCCATCTTTGTAAGAACCGGGTTCTAACATGGTTGTATTTTCTGTAGCTCTTATCTGAACAAGAAATTAATCTGAAAACCCAAGTTAAGGAACTTGAAGCAAAAGTAATTGCTGCTGCTCCGGACAAAAACAAACAGAAGGAACTGGAAAACGTCCTTAATAATTATAAAAAAGGTACGTTTTGTGGGGAGAGGCTGATGGATTGTACTAATGTGCTGTTACTGGTACAGGAATGACTGGCTGTGTTCTTCAGATTAACATCGTGGTGTCAGATCTTGGTTTGGGACCTTTTTTGGTTTGAGGCAGGGATGAAAGGTGCTTCTAGAGATCAGAGAATGAAACCCCTATTTTTGCAGTGGTTCAGGTTCATATTCCCATCAAGGAAAATAAACATTCATTTTAGTACTTTTTTTTTGTTTATTTGGTTGGATTTTTATGGCTGTATTACCTGGAGATTCATAGGGAAACAGTTTAATTAGAGGTTGGGATTGTTCATGTAGAGGGTAATGATATTCAGGTCGAACAAAGGCTTTTGCTGTGCTCTCACTGAACCGTTGCACAAGTCTCTAAACCCAAGGTGCTGCGTTCTGGGCACAGGGTGCCCCCTTCTTTTAGCAAAAGATGTTTATTCTGAGAGCTTGGATAACAGTTTCTCTGAAGGATTGGTAACTGAGCCCACCTTGACTGCTGTTTTGTACTTTTGCTCAGGGAATAAAATGAGCAGATTAAAACCTCATTCTCTCCCCCGACCCCTGCACGGCCACGTGCTTTCATAGCAGTCTGGGAAAGGGAACGCTTACGGCTCTGGAGTCCCTCTGCCTCTTCTGAACAGCACAGCAGCAAGAGAGCAGGAATGCTTTACTTTCTCAATTACACTAAGATTTGATGTTATAAATATCTTCTCTAACATTTCTACCAAGTAATGGAGAGGCACAAACCCGTGCTGGCTGGAGAGATGACTGCCCTCCACCTCTCAAGTCTCTGCTTTACCCTTTCCATCCCCAAAAGGACATTTGAATTCTGTGGCAAGCTTAGTGTGGGATTGGTTTTTTGGTGTTGCCCTTAGAAAACTAGAGGTGCTGGGCTGTTCAAGTTTGAAAGCTCTTATACTTACTAAGGTGGTTTTGATGTGTTTTAAGTATAAGCTGAAGGAGGAAAGTAATCTGCTGTGAAGGTGGAGAGGAGTGTTTTATTACCCAGCATCCGCAGCAACTACCCAGTAACACCAGCAACTCAGCAACACTTGGTGGCCAGTTGTTACCATTTAACATCTTCCCATTCAATAAATGCAAAGAATGAGCTTGGAGCAGCTTTGTATGTACTATCTCATCTATATACATGAAGGAATCTAATTAGAATTTTTGGTGCTTTGGACCAAAAAAGCTTTGCTAGTGTAATGGTCTCAGAAGGTGGGGGCAGTATTTCTCTCTTTGCCCCAGTAAAAAAAAAAAAACAAACACCATTTTAGAATCATAGAATCATTTAGGTTGGAAGAGACCCCTGGGATCATCAAGTCCAACCATCAGCCCTACTCTACAAGTTCTCCCCTACACTAGATCCCTCAACACCACATCTAATCTACTCTGAAACACAGTCAGGGATGGGGACTCCACCACCTCCCTGGGCAGCCCATTCCACTGACTGACCACTCTCTCTGTGAAAAATTTTTTCCTAATGTCCAGCCTAACCCTACCCTGCTGCAGCTTGCAGCCATTCCCTCTTGTCCTGTCGCTCATTGCCCGTGAGAAGAGACCAGCACCAATCTCTCTACAGTGCCCTTTCAAGCAGTTGTAGAGAGTGATGAGGTCTCCCCTCAGCCTCCTCTTCCTCAGACTAAACAACCCCAACTCCCTCAATCGATCCTCATAAGCCTTGTTCTCCAGGCCTCTCACCAGCTTTCTTGCCCTCCTCTGCACTCGCTCCAGCACCTCGATATCTCTCTTGTGTTGAGGTGCCCAGAACTGGACACAAGACTCAAGGTGTGGTCTCACCAGTGCTGAGCACAGGGGGACAATCACCTCCCTACTTCTGCTGGTCACACTATTTTTTATGCAAGCAGGATGCCATTGGCCTTCTTGGCCACCTGGGCACACTGCTGGCTCATGTTCAGCCTCCTGTCGACCAGCACCCCTAGGTCCTTTTCTGCCAGGCAGCTCCAGCCACACTTCCCCAAGCCTGTAGCGATGCATGGGGTTAGTGTGGCCCAAGTGTAGGACCTGGCACTTGGCCTCATTGAAGGCCATGCCATTTTTCACAGTATAAAACCCAGTTGTCAATACAGTAATTCAGCAGAGGTTCTTACCCCTTTCCATCTCGGTGCATCGCAGCAGTCCAGTGCTGGGACAGTGCAATGACCAGAACTGGCTTTCCTGTACTGACAGATTACGACCGTGTTGCTGAGAAAGCCGGGAAGATGGACAGTGAAGTGAAACGGTTGCATCACCTCATCATGGAGATCAGTACCCGTAAACTTAAGATGCAGCAAGACAAACTTGATAAGATCAGCGCAGAAATGGACGAATGTACTTCAGCTATTACTAAAGCCCAAGTGGCGCTCAAGTCTGCGGACAGGTACAGTAGGGCTCCGGGGTGACGCTTTGGGTTGTGATTCCATAGTGCTGTGGGAAGAGCTGGGCCTTTCCCTGGGGGATTTGCCAGGTGCCAGCCCAGAGGAGATGGTTCTCACCTCTTCATGGCTAGAGGAAAACTGGAGGGAGAAGGTCATAACCTTGTTCTTTAAACTGAGTTACCTCAACCCAGGACTGGTTCTTTTTTAAGAACCGTAATCTTTGTTAATTAGTGTGCTTTACAGGGAAAGGATCAGAGAGCTGACTGAGCCACAGCGGTGTCTGCTGGCACCAGTGCCTGCAGGACTCCTGCTTCTTTTAAGTAGTCTCCATAAATTAAAAATCCCCCGATTTTAAAATCCTAATTTTCAGTGGCATCTCTAATACTGAGTGTTGCTTGTGTCAAGGAGGTAAAGGGAAATAAAAATTTGTAGTTTCTAATAGGCAGTTTAAAAGTAACGTTTAATTGGTATTTTCCTGCTAACGTTTGCCTATCACTGAAATGCAGTATTTCAGGATGAAGATTCAGTGGAGCAGTTTGTGTCTGAAGGGACTGATTCTATTATGAGACATGTCAGGAAATAAAACATGATTATTTATGGGTTCTTTAAGTTAGTTTAACCATCCACACTGAATACTTAGAATGAATGTCAAAACCCTCTGGGAAAGAACAAATGAAGTCATGTACTGAGGCCCGTTTGCTGCACCTTTTAGGAAGACGACTTTGCTTTATTTGGATATCCCAGGAGTCTGAGAGTTGAGAGTTCATGCATGAACTCAATAAATACCAAAATAAGAATCACTTCCTCCTTGGTTGTCAATAGCTGTTGACCAGTCTTTAAAGTAGGACTGTGTTCCTAGCTTATCTTTGTCGCATGTGCACTCACGTGAGGTCTACAAACGTCTCGGTACCCACGCAGAAACCTCAAAAAATGCGAGGAGTCTGTTCGTCGCACGGAGAAGGAAATTGAAAATAACGAGAAGGACATCAAAGACTTAACGGAAGAGATGACCAAGCTGGAAGACCAAGCTACCAAGGTTATGAATGACTGCAAACAAGCTGAAGTAAGTGTCCTGCTCGTTGCGTGTAGCTCTGCAGAGAGGAGGCAACCTGTGAAATAAACTGTAGATAAGAGTGGTTGTGTCAGAGTTGTTTTCAGGCCCAATGTCTGTTACCCTGCAGCTTTAGGGTCAAAGCCACCTTGCCATTTAAGCCTCAGACATGAGAGTGCTCATCTAAAGTAGCTTTCTTAGTTACTTTGCTACTCATCTTCCAAAAATTCACACAGGGGAAAAATGGCAAATAATGTTCTTTTCTTTAGCCCACAATATATTGTGTCCATTCATACAAAATTGATAATTTTGTTTAATAATTCATCAAAGTTGACCTTTAAATATAGATGCTGGGGGAAAATAATTAGGCTAAACCAGAGTGTGGTGAGCAGTCTGGTCTTGGGGTAAAACCAGGATGATGAGTTGTATTCTTACTGTATCCTAGTTCTGTCCTTCTGCTCTGCTCTTCTGCAAACGTTACAGAGCTCAGAGTGATGTTCCGTGATGGTCAGGGAATGGGAATGGTGTGTGATTTTATACTTACCTGGAAATATATCTTGACCCAATTTTCTGAAGCTAAGAAAAAACCAAGTTTCCCCAAAGAGATGATTGCTTTTAAAACTTGCTTAAAAATATAGTTTTTTCCCAGTTATGTGGGACTTTAGTTTCCCATCAAGATTCACGTGTGAGAGGGAGAGAAAACAACCACGATGGCTGAAATTCTTCCAAATAAAGCTGTTTCCTTGAGCAAGTCTTTCTGCAAAACTGCCTTTTCACTAAAAACATCCAAGTCTCGGACTTGTTTGATCCAGATCTGGAATGAAAATATAAACTGCAGCATAGTTTCAGTCATTCCAGAATTTGGGCACCTGGTTAATCTCAATACAAGGGTAGGTATTTACATCAGCACGCGGGACTGGGGAGAGTAAGATCCCTGAATAATAGAGTGAAAACAAATCTATAACCCAAGAGAGTGGGTTTGTAGGGAACTGATTAATGCTCTTTTTTGATCATTTCTGTTTAGGAAGCGCTGCCAGCAGTTCAGGAGGAGCGTCGTGGTTTACTCCAGGATATTAAAGCTAGTCACGACGATGAACTCGCACTTCAAAAGGAAGCTCTTAATATTAAGCTGAAAATTGAACAAATGGACAGACGTATTTCTGAGCACCAGTCAAAGATTAAATACTGGCAAAAAGAGGTAGGGAAATTGTTTAGTTCCTCAACTTTGAACTGTAAGATCTCAAAAGATGAGTGTGTTAACGTGGTTAGAAACGATAATCTGGGGAGAAAATTAACATTCAGTATTTATGCTACAAAACCCAGCTCTAAGAAAGATGACCTTTCAGCCTTTTTGCCTTCTGGTTGCCATACGAGGCAATGGATGGGTTATGAATTGAATGATTTAGCTTCTCAAGGTTCTTTTCATTTAGGAAAGGGTGGCAAGATCTCTTCCTTGAGCGCATTTCACCCGGACTCAGAGGAAAGGCCAGTCAGGTGCCTAGAGCTCAGAAACTTACAGTATCTTTTTCTAGTACACCCTTTCAGCTTCGTGTTCAGTTCTTTAATAGCTGTAGGGCTCCAGATCTGACAGTGTGGGGAGCCTTTATGCCTTTGGTCATTTGGGGGTGACGGGGGCAGCTACCCAGCAAGCAAAGATGCTGTCAGGAACTTTTCCACCGTCAGCACAGGCAGTATGAAGTATGTCCCTGCTACAGTTCTGTGCCATCAGAAGAGGGGATTTTTCCCCATTATCTGCTGCTGCTCCTGTTAGGGAGAAATCTCCTCTGTAATAATTATGTAGAGAATTTTCAGGGACAGAATAATAGGATAAAAGGATATTTGAGGTCTTTTTTGCATCTTATTCTTAAAGGGAGTGACGTGAGGAATCATTGAATGTTTTGAGACTGGAAGGTTCAGTGTGGACTGCCACAGAAAATGCTTATTTTGGACACAGGTTCATTTGGTAACTAGTGTGATCTTTAAAGATTTCTAGGTGGTTTTTTTTCTGGTGTTCAATTTTTAGATATCAAAATTAAGACTCCACCCCATAGAAGACAAACAACCAGAAGAACTTCCAGTACTAAGTCAAGAAGAGCTTGAGGCTATCAAGGATCCAGATGTTATCAAGAGTCAAATCGCTCTCCTGGAAACCCAGTGCCAGGAAATGAAACCCAACCTGGGTGCTATTGCAGAGTATAAGAAGAAGGTGAGATTCATTACTGTCGGGTAGGAGGAGGATTCACCTTCCTGATGCCGTACCCCTCACCTAAGGGAAGCGCTGTATGGACAGCTTCATCGTTCTCCAGCGCTTGAACCTGTACAGGATTCACATAACCTCCCATTCCCAAGTAACCTTCCGTTGGGTGGTTTATGGATCCTGGCCTGGAAGCACACACCAAACCTCACTCTGTACCTAGGTGACAAAAGCAAATCCCTCCTCCATGGGCACGCCAGGGAAAGGCAGTCCCCTTCTTCAGTTCCTTTACTTCAGAAACTGAGGTGGCACCCTGGAATTTTCCCATTCCTCTCTGCAGGCTGTGCTGTTCCTGCCTCCTGTATGTAGGAGCGTAGGTACAGCTGGGTGGGTGATACTGCAGGTGGCAGGTGAAGACAATGTTCTCCTGTGATAGTTTTTTTATTTACCATCATAGAATCATTTAGGTTGGAAGAGAGCCCTGGGATCATCAAGTCCAACCATCAGCCCTACTCTACAAGTTCTCCCCTACACCATATCCCTCAACACCACATCTAATCTACTCTTAAACACAGTCAGGGATGGGGACTCCACCACCTCCCTGGGCAGCTGATTCCACTGACTGACCACTCTCTCTGTGAAAAACTTTTTCCTAATGTCCAGCCTAACCCTCCCCTGCTGCAGCTTGCAGCCATTCCCTCTTGTTCTGTCGCTCATTGCCCGTGAGAAGAGACCAGCACCAACCTCTCTCCAATGCCCTTTCAAGCAGTTGTAAAGAGTGATGAGGTCTCCCCTCAGCCTCCTCTTCCTCAAACTAAACAATCCCAACTCCCTCAATCGATCCTCATAAGCCTTGTTCTCCAGGCCTCTCACCAGTTTCGTTGCCCTCCTCTGTACTCACTCCAGCACCTCGATATCTCTCTTGTGCTGAGGTGCCCAGAACTGGACACAAGACCCAAGGTGTGGCCTCACCAGTGCTGAGTACAGGGGGACAATCACCTCCCTACTTCTGCTGGTCACACTATTCTTTATGCAAGCCAGGATGCCATTGGCCTTCTTGCCCACCTGGGCACACTGCTGGCTCATGTTCAGCCTCCTGTCGACCAGCACCCCCAGGTCCTTTTCTGCCAGGCAGCTCCAGCCACACTGCCCCAAGCCTGTAGCTTCTCAACTAGTCTTGTCCAGGCAGACACACAACAATACCAGGATTTTTTCTCCTCTCAGGACTCACTTCAGGATTATTGGACTATTCACCAGATGAAATATCTTTTATTATTGTTTTTTTATTTTAACATGGGTTTTCAGTATAGAGAGATCAGCAACATGGAGAGATGAGAGAGAGAGAAGAGGTGGTTTGGGTTTGTTCTTTTGTTTCAAGGCTGTTGGCCATTCTGGGAAAAGCAACTTGTAAAATGGTAGGAAAAATGGTTTACAGTCTAAATTAAGGAGACAGCTTGTTTAACTGTACTTTTGGGGTTTTTTCTCCAGGAAGAGCTGTACTTGAAACATGTGGCTGAACTGGATGACATTACCAACGAGAGAGACAACTTCAGACAAGCTTTTGAAGATCTTAGGAAGCAAAGGCTCAATGAATTTATGGCAGGATTTAATACGATAACAAATAAACTGAAGGAGAACTACCAGATGCTCACGTTGGGAGGGGATGCTGAACTAGAACTCGTGGACAGTCTGGATCCCTTCTCTGAGGGAATCATGTTTAGGTTTGTCAGAACATTTGGGATTATTGCTGTCATTCTGAATTGTTGTATTTCTTTCTTTCAACCTCCTTTTAAAGTAAATTTTCACTGATCATCAGGTAACTGAGACAGTCCTCGCTCCTGGCGGGTCTGACAGAAGCCAGGACTCATTAGCAGTTGGGAAATGAAGGGATTCGTTTCTCCTTGAGAAATAAGCAACTAAGAGCAGTTAGGAAGCTTTGACTTCGCTGAAGTGATTGCCCCAGGGTTTGTTAATTCCCAGATCATCTCATTCTGTCACATGGGTAACTGGAGATGGTTCTGTCATAAATGGTCCCAGGAGTAGATTGATCACTGAGGAGTAGAAGAGCGCTTTTGAAAGCTAATTAAGTAGCAGTTCCTTCAGTGTTGTTCCCCAGAGAAGAGCGGAGCAGGACAGCAGTCAGAGGTCAGGCAGACATCAGCTGACTGCGGACTGTGCGGGCCCCCAGGGGGTCACTTACTCCATAATCCCCTTTGCTCCCTCTCAGCTGTGGAGGACTAAGAGTGTCCCACAGCTCATCCGTGGCTTTAGTCGAGCCGCTTTGTGTCTCCCAAGGCTTCCCTCCTGCCTCGTGACTTGCTCTTCACCACGATGTATCCATTTTCATGGGGAGCAGAAACCAGTTACAAACTCTGAACTTCTTTCAGTGTTCGGCCTCCAAAGAAAAGCTGGAAGAAGATATTTAACTTGTCGGGAGGAGAGAAGACTCTCAGCTCGCTGGCTCTAGTGTTTGCTCTTCATCACTACAAGCCAACGCCGCTCTATTTTATGGATGAGATCGATGCAGCGTTGGACTTCAAAAACGTGTCTATAGTAGCATTTTACATCTATGTAAGTATTTAATGGTCGCTTCTATAGTGTAATTTTTCTAAGATATTTCCCTCTCTGTGAGACAAGACAAAGTGGTAACACAATTCTGGTCAGATTTCATAATCTGGAATGGCAGAATATTTTCAAATCATTAAGTGGAAACTGTGTCCTGAGCAGGATTCCAGAAAGGTGCTTGGAATGTTGCTTTGGGCATATTTTTTTCCTAAGCTGCTCAGTTTTGTGCTTTACTGAAATGAGGCAACCAACAGAGGCTTTACAGACCTTTTCCCCTCCAAGCTGCGTTTCTAAAGCTGTTGGAAGAGTGTTAGAATTTGCCAAAGGAGCCACGTTTCCACCTGTCCTGGGTGCTACTGCTTCCTCTTCACAGTAACGCTTTAGCTCTTGGAATGCAGCGTGGTGTGTCCCAGGTCACGGCTTCACTCCTGGGAGCAGCCCAGGTTCCTTGGGGGGTTTATTTCTAGCTCATTGACGGGAGCTGTTTCCCACAGGTTTCTTTGATCCGGGTCTTTGGGAGAAGGGTTTTTCTTTCTTGCCTTTGACAGTTCTGGTTGCTAATTTAAACTTGGTGTTTTCAGAGTTATCCGAGGTGTAACTGCTGGTTTGGGGAACACCCTGCAAGTGCCAAAGGTTCTGATTAACTAATGAAAATGGGGGGAACCCTTAGAAGCCCCCCGTCTGCAACTGTAGGATTAAACTTTGCTTGTGTAAAACCTGCACACGGGGCTGGCATCCCGCGGGCTGACACAGGGCACTTCTCTTTCAGGAGCAAACCAAAAACGCACAGTTTATCATCATCTCCCTGCGCAACAACATGTTTGAGATCGCAGACAGACTGATTGGAATTTATAAGACTCACAACACCACGAAAAGTGTGGCAACCAACCCCAAAGTTATTGCATCCAAAGGACTGGCTGAGCTGGGCGCTGCGGGGTGCAGTAGAGCTCAGGAGTAGAGCGGAACAAAGGCCCACCCTCGTCGCTGCTGTTCACTTGTGTCTCGTTCACTTGGTAGTTGAGATTTTTTTCTGTGAGTATTTTGTTTATTTGAGCTTGTTAATAAAACAATAAACTCTGGATTTTGAATTATAACCCTCTATGTAAATCTTAATTCATGGAACCAGATTTTTTTTGAAAAAGCTATTTCTCAAATGCTGTATCTAGGTCCATTTTAATATTCCCTGGGGAAGTCTGACGTCAGTGTTTGGTTTTAAAGGCCTGGGTTTTGCTGTTTGTATTAAAGTCAGCAAATTGCTTTGGAATGTCACCAGCGTGTACTGTAGCATTGCATTATAGGAGTAGCAGAAAGCCAGGTCAGTGCACTTCATGGACGTGCACACAGTAAGGATGGTGGCTGCACGGCTGCACGCTCCCAGAATCGGCCCTTTGTAGCCATTTTGTAATGAATTGGTTCCGTTTCAAAAGCTGCTCCGCAGTTATTTTCCTCTCCCTCCCGCAGGGACAACTCCTCCCTCTCAGGCCGTGGCCGCTTCGCTCCCTGGGTTCATTAACACAGTCGTTACCGTCTGCTCCCTTCTGCCCTCTGACAGCCAGGGCTGGCTACCACTGCCCTCTGACAGCCAAAGCTGGGTACCTCTGCCCTCTGACAGCCAGGGCTGGGTACCTCTGCCCTCTGACAGCCAAAGCTGGGTACCTCTGCCCTCTGACAGCCAGGGCTGGGTACCTCTGCCCTCTGACAGCCAAGGCTGGGTACCTCTGCCCTCTGACAGCCAGGGCTGGGTACCACTGCCCTCTGACAGCCAGGGCTGGCTACCACTGCCCTCTGACAGCCAGCTCTCCACTTTGAATCTGAGCTTTTTGCTTTGTACCTTAAGAACCAAAACTGTGTTTTACTCCAAGAGTGAGGGCAGTACCTGGCAGGCTCGCTCTGGTGCTGCTCCTGCTCCTGCTCAGGAAGAAGGCCAAGGGGTGGAAGAGCTGGGAGCAGCCCTGGGCTCATTCTGCTGCTGGGCCCTGTTCCCGTTGCCATCTCAGGCTGTTTCCACCCAGAGACACACAGAACCCGAGTCAGTTTAGCCTGCTTTGGCTGCCATAGTGCCAGTGCAGCTAAACCCAGCCTGACAGACCCCAGCCCTCACCCTCCCCTGAAATCATCATCGTGGAGCTGGGGGGGAGCTGTAATGATTTGCCATGAAGTGTGTAATGCAGAAAGGGAAGCTACAGTGACGGGTGACAGGGAAGCACAAGATCTTCTGAGCTTGCACTAACACCAGGTCAGTGAATTTTTGCTGAAGTGCCAGAGGAGGTGCAGGGCAGGATCCCCCCGTGGCAAATGAGCTGGGGAAGGGGGGGACACAAATGGGGGGATGGGAATGATGTGTTATTTTCACCCGCAAGAGACATTCCTGAAGAGAGATACTCTCCAGGTTATGCTGTCAGAGGCCACCTTGGTACCTCAGCACCTGCACTGTTCCCCATGGGCTGCTTGGACACTTGGGGACTGCAGTCTCTTCCCCCACTGGATCATAGAATAGAATCATAGAATCATTCAGGTTGGAAGAGACCCTTGGGATCATCAAGTCCAACCATCAGCCCTACTCTACAAGTTCTCCCCTACACCA
>VZTM01028753.1:33035-76568 GCA_013400555.1 Jacana jacana
CTGTGCAGGAGCACAGGCAGGTTCTGTGCAGTAAGGAAATCAAGGCATTAGCCAATCCTACTGTAAGAATAGATTTTATTTGTATGCAAATTTATGAAAACATAGTGCATTATAAGTACAAGTACTAAATGTTTCAGTCAGTGGTAAAGGCATTGTACAAATTCCTACAGTCTTGAAAAATAAAGTTGCATTACAAACTCTGTTAAAGTTATTAAAAGTAGGTAAAATAAAAGCAAGGTAAGTCAAAAAAGGCAGCCTCACGGAGCATCAGGTTTTGAGAGACTGGTGTGCCAAGTGACAGCCTCCTACCAGGGCTTAAGACAAACACAAACTCCTCATTTTACTGAGAAATTAACATGACGGCACTTGTCAATCCCAGGATACACCCAAACGCCATTTCCAACCCCGAGAGGGGGTTTCACAGGATCTGCCTCTGTAACTCTACAACGTGACAGAAAACACAGGTACGGAGTCTAGAAACTGATCCTCGCGCACAGGCCAAGGCCCAGCCCTCTGAGCGCGGCCGGCTCCTGCCTCAGCCAGCTCCAGCGAGCTGCAGAGCCTCGGGGTGCTGTCAGCAGAGCAATACCGGGAGGCAATGCTGTCATGGGGATCTGTGTGCAGGCTGCTGGGATGTATCCACAGCCCCTCTGAGGACTGACCTTGCCCACAGCTCACGCTGAAGTCTGGTATTTTGCAGCCCACTAGTGCCTGCTGGTAGCCAGAGGCAAGTTTTGGTTTGCACAAGGGTTTTAAAATACCAGTAGTTGAAGGTTAGCCTCAGAAATCAATCACTAAGCAGTTTCTATTATTTAAAAATACCCAACAGCCATGCTGCTATGCTAGAATACACTACTGTTTCTATCAAGTCAAATAAAATGGCAAATGCCAGATGGGTTTTTAGTGAGTTGTAAGCTCACCTGTGCTCTGCTGTTGGAACTGCAGCTTTCCAAGCCTGTCCTGGTACTTGCTGTAGTCATCCTGGTCGTAACTGAAGGGCAACAGTGGCTCTAAGTGGGGATTTCATTCCCAAGCACAGTTTAGACTGGAGCATCTCCTCAGATGTAATGAACAGTGTCAGTGACCACTGGAGAGCAGAATAAAACACTACTGCCTTTCTCCTACGTCAAGGTAAAGATCTGTTATTTGTGCTGAAAAGCTGAATATAAATTTATATTCATTGTCAAGTTGTTTTAAGAGCTCTTGATGACATTTGAAATCCTTATACCACTGACTGCAGTGGGAGGTTTGCTGCTTATGGATCTACTTTCACCATGTATTAAACAACTTAGCAAAAAAATCAGACTCAAGCTAAACACCTGATGTGTGCTTTTAGCCAGCACTAGAAACCTGTGTGTAGCATTTCACAACTCCCACAGGTACTGCTCTGTAAAGGGGAGACAACCATTTGACAGACAAAGTTATTAACCACATGTTAAAAAAGAACAACCAACGAACAGCTGAAACCACATCATCCCCTAGTAACCAGGAACGCACCAAATGAAACCAAACAACAACAGGCTTTAAAGCCCAGAGGTGCATCAGTTAAAATCCAGTCAGAGGGAAGTCAGTAAAACACGAAACAGGAGTTTTATGCTCACCAGAGCTAGTGCCTGACCCGTCCAGGACTAACTCGTTTACAGCCTGAGGTGGTTTTTTAACCTTTAATGTTGTAGTGTCTTTATTAAAAAAACAATTTAAAATTACATTACCAACAGGAAAAAAAACCACCAAACAGTAGATGTTTAAGGAGTTTTTACAACCAGGGCTCCAGATTACAATTTCTAAGCTGCTTACAGCTTTCTTGCGCAGATGCTGCTTCTGACCAGCTCCCAGTTTAAACAAACCCCTACAAATCAACTGTACTGTGTGAGCAGAAGAGGAAGCCTGTTTCGTTGCAAATCTTCTCAGTTAACCAAGAGGTAGCTAAGAGGAAATCTATGCAGTACAGAAAACAAAAGGATACAGAAATAGAAAGGTAAAACGTAGAACTTTTAACAATCCAGCTTTTAAGTAGCAACTAAAAAAACCAACCTGGGGGTTCTTACACTAGCTTTTAATCTAGCCACTGAAACAGTCAAAAAGAAACAAACCTCCCTACAAATTCAACCAGTGAATTAAACGTATGGCACAGCACATCTGTCATATTCTGCAAATGGGTGCAGAAATCTTGATAAATAAAGAGCAAGAATGCAGAGATGTAAGTGGCAGTAGCTTCAATTGCAGCTGAAGCTACCAGTTTCTGAAGAGAACAGGCAGCTACCAGTACTATAAAAAGAAGCAGGACTGCTAAAGGATTTACAGCCTGGAGGAGCGTTTTAGATTCCCTTCCTTCCTTTCCACTGCTTCTGCTGCGTAACTTCCTTTTCGGAATGAGCTTTATTTTTGGAGTGAGGATCTTGTTGATGTGACCGATTTCAGTTTTAGGCCACACATCTTTCAACAGGTGCCCAACCCTCGGATAAATCTCCACAGGTTTAACATCTGGCAGCGGCTTCTGCTTCAAAGCTTTTATACGTTGATGCATATCATCCACCTTCTCAAGAAAAATAAGCGGGGACTCTTCTTTTTGAATAGATGTATTCAGTGACATTAGTTCAAGCTGTTCGTCCCTTATTTTTTTCAAGGTCTCAATGAGAGGCTCATATTCTTCCCAAATGTATGTGTTGACGTCGTCCAGCGCTGTGAGCAGAGCTATTTTTTTGTGCTCCAAGGTGTCGCTAAGTCTCTTAAAATACAGGATTACTGCCTTCTTGTCCTCCTGAACAACGCTTTCACACTGGGTCTTCTGCTCCTTCAGCTTTTCAATGAGCAAACACACATCCGTCCAGTGTTTATCAGTCAGCTGCTCGAGAAGTTTTCCAGAAGACTCCTTCTCTTTTAGGTAGGCACTTTGAAGGTCATCTATGGGGTGGCCATTGTGTTTTCCTATTGTAAGGCAATGGCCACACACCAGTTTTCTATCCAAAAGACAGTAAACGTTCAGCGGTTGCCTGTAATGTTCACTGCAGGTCGCAACATCAGTGTGATCTTCCTGTTGGTATTTTTCAATAATAGCTTTCAATGCAAAATTGATGGGCAACGATTCGATACCAGTGGCAGGAATTTCAACCACACTCCTACAGTTCGGACACTTCAGAGGAAGTCTCAGGGGTCTCCAGATGGAAAAGTTTTCCGACAGCTGAATAACACCTTCCAGACAGCTCCGACAAAACGTATGGGAACAGGGCAGCACGCGTGGGTCTTCAAATATGCTATAGCAAATGGAACATGTTAATTCTTCCTCAAAGTGATGCATGTCCTACAACAACAATGACAAAAAGGTTAATGTCATTTTACAATCAACTCATTTCAAAGTCATTTTAGTAAACTACATGCCTCAACATGACGTTTAGTGACCAGTAACCTAACCTGCACTGCCAGCTTATTACTAAAGGGGAAAAAAACCAAAACCAAAAGAAGAATGAAAGTGAGCAATGGTTCAGAGATTTCAGCAAATTATGATCTAAGCTTATAAGCTGAGTGACTAAACAGAGTTCACCCATATCCAGCTTTTACATTAAAAAGCTAGAAAAAGCAGCAATCTGCTATTAGATATTTCTTAAAGCGAGAAACAATAGAAAAGAGTGATAAAAGTTAGAACTAAAGTTTCCATCTAAAAATTATGACAATTTTCTCCCACCATAAGTAACAATTTCAACATAAGAATAGATCTGTAAGTACAGAACCTTTTTTTTTCTCCCCTAACTTTTTTCAACTGTTACTTTTGCAATATTCACTAGAGTATTAAGCAGTCAAATTTAGTAAAAGCTTTGTCTAGGTTCCGGCACAAGCAAGAGTCTAACTCAGTGGCCCTTAAATACAACACCCCTCACAGTAACTGGACTTGTGGTCTTATTCCTGGGTTACTTTAAGCACTTTCGTTTTTCACCCGTTGTAATATTGTCTGGTTTTTCGTTGCCAGCTTACTGAAATCACACTGTAAAGTCACAAATAGCAATAATTCTAATGCCAGTTCTCATTAAAAAAACAAAAACAAAACCAGAATTTTATTTTTCATTGGTTTTGAAAAAAAAAGGGGGAATTAGTATGAACTTCCCTTATCTTTCTGTCACGTTTTCCTGTCCCCTTCATCAGCTCTAGCCAACTCTGTAGACTGCTGCACTGCAAAAAGAAATTGTCTGAGCATTAAGGTTCCAAGACTCTCAGTTGTGGGGTCTGATGCTGAATCTGAAAACAATAGCGTGCTGCAGGGCTAACTCAGCGGCACAAAGTGCTACTGAACCTTTGTTCAATTCAGCCAGGAAGCTGATTAGCTATGAGATGTGTTTAAGGAGACTATTTTATTCAGATGTGCCCTCCTAAGCTTTTTAACGCATTAACTTATTCTTGCATCGATCATTCAACATTTCTAATTGACACCAAGATTAATAAAGTTTGATTTATTTTAAGTGAATCTACTTAAAAGGAAATGGATTATTAAATATACTGTCCTTTGAAAATAAAACCTTAAATTGCATTTGGAATCATGAAAGCAACTAAGGATTAAATTTGGGACTAACTAACAAACAATCCATAATAAATAAATGAAGGAGCATTATTTCTGCAAAAGGCACAGAGGGAACCTGATGGAAGTCAGAAGCTAAATACTCAGATGCTGGTTCTTTGAGAGTTAAATCAGCTCTGAACAGAGAAACCTACTCTGGTTGTATAGGAATACATGTGAGTTATCTCAGTGTATGAGATAGGCTGCTATGCCCAAAAGCGAAAGTGTTCAACACAGTCTGATCACATTTCTTTTGCCCTGTAAAACCAGACTGAATAATAAATAAATAAAAATCTAACGGCCACCATCACCCAAAAAATCAAGTTCAATTCAAGGAGGTACTTGTGTGTTGGTTTTTGAGCAAGTCAACTTCATCCTTAAATCAATTTTATTTTTTTTTCTTTAAACAATCTACCCAACACACATCAGGTCATTTTTTCAGCTAATAAAAATAAAATGTTGGTTCATGTATTTGAACTCCACTTTTCAAAGAGACCTTGACAGCAGTTTGAAAAAAATCTGCTAGAGAGACATAATTCTTAAGAACCACTCTTTAAAAGAAGAATGATGAAGCATGTTAGCATTTATAACTAACTAATATATTCTCCCAGTTAAAGAGAATTAATATCAAGTACTGCAGCCATTTAGCAAAAGACATTCACACCACTTTGACACTAAATCTACTTCTGTACTGCCCTGCTCTTAACTAAAACCCATGAGATATTTCTCTCTTTACTGGGGAGCCACAGACCTTTATATTCCAGGTTTTCCAATCAGTCACTGTGGCAAAATTAGGTTCTTTAGGTCCCCTTGTTAATAACTTCACATTTTAAAGTCATGTTCCAGACACTGGAACTAAAGAAATATGTCGACAATTAAGGGAAGCTGAAGAACAAATCTACTTCACTGTCCAGATATATTTCCCATGGGAGTTAATTCTCAAAAAAGAATTTATTTGTTTTACATTTATATTTACACACACATATACAAGTTATGAACCTTCGGAATGCCACTTCCACATAAACAAAAGAAAAAAAAATCAGTTAAGTTTTTGCTCACAGAAAAGAATGAATCCTTAGTAAGTACTTTCATTCATTATTTCTCTTATATACTTGAAATTAATCTAGTTTAAAAAAAATCTGTGTTTAAACTCACTGTATTTCCCCAAATCTAGGGTTGTAGTTCTCTCCAAAGGAACTGTTACAGGAGGGAAGTTTTCTTTATAAAGAATACACGTCTACCTTCGAGCTACATAAAGGGCAAGACAAAATTCATGATCAAAAGCCAGTTGTAACTGCAAAGTAGTTGCTTGCTACCAATAAACCGAAGGAGCAACTTTACCAATCTTTTTCTTAGCTCTGTGATGAAGCCCCTCAAACTCTGCAGGGGTAACCCTCCCCCCCCCAGACAGCGTGTCCTCCAAGAAAAGTCAGGCACCGTGCCGCAAGCCTGTGCAGGTTGAAGCGGCCACAAGCCCCAAGGCCTGCACTCGCTCCAGGGCCGTTTCATAACCCTGCGGCCAGTGGCCAGAGCGACTGAAATCCCCATTTCCACAGAAACACACTGCTCTGTCTCCCAGGCAACTGAGAAATCTAAAGAGTGGCAGTGGTTGCCTGTCAGCGAGCAGCTCTGGAAAGCCAGGCCGGCAGTGCGAGGGCAGGAGTTGCTGCTTTTAGCTCCAGCCGAGGTTGCGTGGGGCTGCAGGGAGCACCCCGCTCCAGCGGCCTCCCAGGCACCCCCGGCCAAAACAGCACTTGGGTTTTAGTTATCCATCAATTTCCAAACAGCATTTGCAATGCTGATGCTGACGTTTGCTACAGGCACCTGTTGGGGTTTTTGATTTGTTCTAGATAACTACTCCCGAGTTGTACCAGGGAAGCAAAAGGTAAAAATCCTGACATTCAGTTTCATCCTGCGCCGGCAGCAGCGCAAGGAAATTCTGCACTCGAACAACAGAGAAGTCTGTAGAGGGCTGTCAGCAACAGAGAGACCGGGAGCACCAACAAAGAGAGACTTGAGAAGATCCATCACAGAGTTAATCAAAAAGAAAGAAAAAAAGTTTTCCAGGGAAAAAAAACAAAACAAAACAAAACAAGGCAAGTGGCAGGAAGCTGGTGAATGCTTTCCTGCCCAGAGCAGCTACTTCTCCTCAACTGTTCCAAACAACTGCGGTAGCAATTACACGTGTGTGTCATACATATTAAGAGTCACTCAGTATAAGCAAATTACAAACTAGAAGGTATCTTTAAAATGCAAAAATGTAATTGTGCCGGTAACAGGGTGAGTTTCAGGAAGCTTCCAACAGTAGAAGGCCTGCTAAGTGGCTGTGATTTTATCCTCTTCTAATTAGCAGTACTGTAGGCAAAATGAAAACACAGGCTGCAACATACCCATTTGTACCAAAGCTCTCAGTTAAGAAGATCAAAGTAGTGGAGCACACTCCTTGCTAGCACTGTGCTCCTCACAGAGCAATGGGAACCAGTGCTCATCCAGCAATCTATGCAGGATGCTGTTTAGAAACAATTCTACCTGGAATACAGCGTGCCAGCATTCACGTAGATAACTAACTGACTGCTGTACAGCAGAAGCCAGCTGTAAGAAGCTGATACATCCTTTTCTACTCTGGAGGATTTAAAAAGGTGAGTTTGGCCTTGGATAACAGTCAAGACAAGTTACGAGGGGCACTTAAGGCAGACCCTCCCCAGGAGTCAGTGCTCCTCCTCCACACCACTGCCAGGGAAGACAATAACATCTGCTCTCTCCTGAGGGACACTGGAACACTTGACTTTCAATACCGTACCATACTTAAACTAAACCCACAGCAAAAATGCTGTCTCCCCTTCCCACAGTGGTCCACAAAGTCCTCCTGTAGCACTAGCATAGAAGCTCAAGGTTATGGTGTGTAAAAATGAAAGATTAAATGACTTTATGGGCAGTGTTTTCAACTTATAAGTCACCTTCATGGTAAGGGGTGATGGAACATTTAAAAACAACAAAAAAAAACAGAACGCCAAGGTGCAGCTCTGGTATTTGTCATTGCATCACAGGGAATGGAGCTTGCTACACTGCTACCAGGTTTGCTGGCTGTTAACAACAGGGCAGGCACCAGAAATCACAAACAAAAGCCAACCTTCTATTCCAGCCCGTTCCAGTTGTACAGCCTTACTCCATATCACAACTATCCCACACTCAAGTCACAACAATTCTCAACCAGGAGCGTTCTGCCCCTACTCCCTATTCCTACTGCAGCTACTACACCACTATCCCAAGATTTTTACACTAGTTTTTTGAACTAGTGTTTTTGAACATCTCTGAAAGGAGATGAAGACAGCTGAGAAGTCTGGCTAGTCTCCCATCAAGCTGACCTGACAGTTTCCTTCTGTACATCCCTCCACGGGCTCCCTGCTTGCCTCCACCACAAGCTTATACAAGTTACCACATCCAAGAAAACCCCCAAATATACTACTCTACCCTTTCCATAATTGTATTCTGTTGCTGGGAGTCGTTTTCCATCCCTTCTCTCTTGAACTCTGCCAAAGCTTCTGGTGTTGAGCACTCATTTGTATCTCGTACTCGGGCAGAGGAGCCAGAAGGACGAGGACATCTTGATCTGTCACCTGCAGACCCTCTGCCACCTCTCGCAGCCAGTGCGGCCGCAGTAACGATGGGAACCGCACCTCTATTAATAACTACAGAAACACCAGAAACTTGCAAAGATTACAAAGACAGAAACACCCTTATAGACGACGTAAGAAGCGGCGGGGTGCGTGACACCTGAGCACTAACCCGAGGACGGTGATGGCTCCCGGTGGTGGCGGGTCCCCCAGCTCAGCGGGCCAGGCTGCCAGCAGCCCCGGCGCTGCCCGGCCGCACAGGCTGACTGGCAGAAGGCGGAGAAGGCGGTCACTCCGGTCACCGCTCGGCTCCCAGGGCGGTTTCACCTCAGAAGGCCGGCCTTGCCAGCTCCGATGCCGGGTCAACCCCTCACAAAACACCTCCCGGCCCCACAGTCGCGCTTCCCTACGAAACACCCACACGCACGTACGCACACCTCCGCCGACCCACCCAGGCGTTCCCTCGGCTGCTCGCCGCTCACCTACAGCCGCTCCCCAGTCCTCCGACCGGGGAGCCGCGCCGAAACACCCGCAGCGGCCGCCGCCACCGCCTTCAAACGGCCGAGCCCGCTCCTCGCTGCTCCCCTCAGCGCCGCCGCGCATGCGCAGGAAGGGGCGGAGGGGGGAGGGGGAGCACCAACGGCCGCGGCGTTCGAAAGTCAACGGCCCTCGGGGGCGGAGCGCCGCCTTCAAACCGGGCGGGCGACCGTTAACGGCCGCCCCCGGCTCCCCCGCCCTCATCCGCCATTGGGGTCAGCCGCGTCCCGCCAAAGCCCTCCCTCCTTCACAGCTCTGGGAGAAATTCACCCCGAAGCTGGAAACCGAGAGACGCAAAAGCGCCCGACGGGCCGAGGGGGAGCGGAACCAGACCTGCCCCCCGCCGCGGGTCCCAGAAAGCACAATAAATAGATGCGAGCGGGAAGGGTCGGTTTTTCCGTTTAAGGCTGTTTTCCCACTTCGGCTACCAGAGACACTCAAGGTGTTTAAAGTGAAGCGAAATAGCTCCTGCCATACGTTAACATGCAGCCTTTCCCCATACTCCAGATTATGCTATACGTTTAAAAACAGGGCACAGAACTAAACAAGGCTGTAAAGTTCTTCTCAGCTGCGGCTTTCACGGTGACTTTGAAATGAAATTCATTTCGTGTTGTAATGTAAATCACAGCACATCATCCTTCAAAAGTTACCTAAACATCTGGCATAAAACAGGTATTTAGAGGACCAGAAACATCTGGAATTAGGTTTCCAACTAATAAAACGCTCCTGTTCTAACAAACTAACTATTACAGTTCAGCTGGATAAGCAGAGAGTTTAAAAGACGACATGGGGCTGTAATTGGTCTTCTCCCGTGAAGCTGCTCTAACGCTTTTGGTGCCAGTTTTGTGGCGTTTGGTTTGAATATTGAACTATCAAATGGAAGCTTTTCCCACCCGAAGGGGCTGGGACCGAGCGCCTCCTGTCACCAGAGCAGCCGCTGCCAGCCAAGTGCAACCTGCGCAAAACTAACGACTTGGCTAAAAACCCGCACATTTCCCAACTCCCATTGTTTCTGATTTTTGTTACCAAAAAAAAAAAAAAAAAAAAAAAGAAGGAAAAACCATCAAGCTGTTGATTACTTTTGCTACCCAAATCTTCCTTCTGACCGTGCCTCTGCATGTGCCGCCTTCCAACATAGTCCCCTTGGAGGGGAGGCTGATAAAATCATTCTTGCTACCAAAATGGGCCAGGAACGGGACAAAGGGTGTGTGTAAAAATATACCAATTCTTTTCTTTTTTTTTCTCTCAGTGATAGAGGAGGAAAAAGAAAAAAAAAATAGTAGCACTCAGCTATTTGCATGATTTTTAATAGGAATGTCAGGTAGGATCTGAGCTGACTGGTAGCTCTAGTACTCAGGAGAGCACTTGTGTCTGAACAGGCCTGATGCAGCGCCTGGGATTACAGGATTCCTGGGCATAGAGAGGCCAGGTTTTGGGGTTTTTGACTCAGGGCACAGAACCTGCCCTCAGCAGAGCTAACTGCCTCTCTTCCTTTTTGAGCACAGCACTTCTCCTGGATGCATTAACACAGCAAGGCCTGCCTGGTCCACCACCCCATGTGGCTCAGGACAGCTGCCCATGGGCTCTGGAGGAAGGAGTCTTGGTGTTGGGGGCCAGGAGCTGCCTTGCTCTCCCCTGCCTGACTCCAGCACAGCTCCATGGAAGCAGGGATGAGCTCCAAGCACCTGTACAGTCTTATGGTGATGAAAGGGAAAAGGCAGCAAAGAGGCAGCCTGGAGTGGCTGTAGCCCAGTGTTTATCCTCTAGGATCATAGGATGGTTTGAGTTGGAAGGGACCTTAAAGATCATCTAGTCCAACACCCTGCAGTGACACCTCCCACTACACCAGATTGCTGAAAACCCCATCCAGCCTGGCCTTGAACACCTTCAGGGATGGGCCATCCACAGCTTCTCTGGGCAACCTGGGCCAGGGTCTCACCACCCTCACAGTCAAGAAGTTCTTCCTACTAGCTAATCTAAATCTCTCCTCTTCCATAGAATCATTTTGGTTAGAACCCCTTGGGGTCGTCAGCTGAAATCTGCTTCTGCTTTCAGCTCAAATCTGTTGCCCTTTGTCCTGTAACTACATTCCCTGATAAAGAGTCCCTCCCTGTCTTTACTGTAGGCCTCCTTTAGGTACTAGAAGGCCCACTATAAAGGCATCTGGTTGGATCTGCACTGCCTTGGCCCAGGTCAAACCTTCTGTGGCCCATTGCCTTGCCAGGATCAAGCAGTGACAAGCCCCTGCCCCCCAGATGAGCAAGATGGCACTAACAACATACTCTTCTTTCCTTCCTCATTGCAAGGAGAGACTGGACTACCAAAAGCAATATGTGCCACCTTCCTCCATGGGCAGCTGAACCCCGGTAGAGGAACATTTGCTCTTGGAGCTGGAAGCCACTGAACCCCAAGCCAGCTTCATCATTGAGGAAACTGACCTTCCAACTGAGGAAGGTCTTCTCCCAAGCACAGATACATGCTCAGCTGTCACAGTCTCCATATCATACAGAAGACAGATGACTCCAAACTGGAAGAGGGATGTTCCTTCAGAACAGCCTGCTCCGGCAGGGGGATTGGACTAGATGATCTTTCAAGGTCCCTTCCAATCCCTGATATTCTGTGATTCTGTGACAGCATGAAAGTTTCCCCATGAATAAAGGAAAAGGCTAGGTGACACAGGGAGGAGTTCTTCCCAGAGGTACTGACTCCATTAATTGCCTCGCAATGCCTACTCAGGCAACTCTCCAGACACAGCAAGATTTATCCAGAAAGACTTATTAATTAGTTTCAGCAGAATTTGTATTTTGCCATAAAAAGGACTTAAGATATTGAAAAATAATCCTTCCTTAAAAAAAAGACGGTTTGGAGAAACATTAGGTCCTTCCTGATTGAGAACAGCACTTAGAGGTCTTAAAAGTGTTATTCTAAAAGAAGGTAATGTCCTTTCCAGAAGAGATACAGTCAGTAGGAAAGTGAGGGGAAAACATGAGTCCAAATGCTTGTTTAAATACAGAATTAGAAATAATTTAGTTCTAAAATTAATTCCTAAATAATAGATACGGTTCTTTAAATAAATTTCAGTTTAGGTTTGCCTGAGACTGGTGGAAACAAAACCAGTTAATAAAGATTAGAACAGCATGAACTCTTACTCAGGCTTTACCTCCATGCTGGGGCAATTCTGCATATTGGTAATATTACAGTAGCATTGAGGGAGTATTTTAGGTATTTGTTTTGCAAACAGATAGTCCAAACATGGGGTATTTCTTTCTCCAGCTGTGTTCGTTCATCATATATTCCATTTGACTGTTCCAGATGTCCCACAGTAGAAGTTTCACTACCAGCATTCATTTAGTTTATTCACATGCCCAAACTATTCCCAGGAATAGATCAAAAAGGATACAGGTACCTGCAGGTACAAGGTTTTAGTTTTTTCCTTGTTATGCTTAGAATGAGGTAAAATACGAATGATCCTGAGCTAGTGCTAGTTGTTATTTTCCTACTTTTCTAGATAAATAATCAGCACATATTAAACTCAGTTTTACAGAATGTGGGGTTAACTGGGGAAACCCACCATTTCTACCACTTTCCACTTTCATCCTTTCAAGTCAGAAGACTCTCTTAGGTCAGCACGCTTCAGAAGTTGCTTGCCCTGTCAAAACCTATGCTTTAAGTTATGACCTTACCCTTAATGCCAAGTGGACAGATCCCTGCCAATTGTGCTCACCCTGCCTCCTGATGGCACCAGTGTCCTGCATACCCTTGTTTCTGCACATCCCGCGTGGTTTGTGAATTACCTTCCTTATCCCCACCTGCACTTCTAACCCAGGGAGCAGTTGCACAACTTGTGCCAGTCTGCATCTATCACAAAGACAATCCTCAATCCCCCTCCCTTATGCTCAGGCAGCCACACAGGCTCATCCAAGAACTAGCTGAAAACTAACCCAGAAAATAACTTGTTTTTCAGAGAACAGATCTACTGGCTGGAAGATTACACCACATAATGGGTCATTATACCAGATGGGTCATTACTAAACCACCTGCTGTGGGTACATCAAGAGGATGAGAGCACATTTCAAAAAGTCAAGAGATGAACAGAATGTGGGCATTCACTAACAGATCAGCAATCCACTTTCTATAGCAGAGATGTCATCTTAAACCTTTTACTTACTATTTGAACAAGAAAAAGGAACGTTATGCCAGATATACAAAACCAAACACACAGTTTATTGTGCCCTTGTGCCCAATTTGCTGAAGAGGCTGCAACGACATGGATGTTCCACTGTTAACATTACGTTAACAGCACCACAGTGGCAAATCTTTGCAAACTAAATTTTGGGAATAAGTATCTTCTAGCAGAATTCTGCATCTGGCAGAAATGGCAATGGACAAGACAAAGGGACAGTGTTCAATCTGCACAGCTGACAGCCCACAGTGTACCAATGTCAGAGCCTTTCTGAAAACTGCTTAAGAGACAGCCCCCTTCTAGCTGCATTCACAGGGCATGGTGCAGTAATGAACTGCTAAAAGGTGGGTTTGCCATTTGGGTAAAACACAAAAATCATAACGAGAACCATGTTTTGAAAATGCTTTGCTAGTGAAAAAGAGGTGTCCTGAAAGTCTACTAACATAAAACAGACATAGCAACATAGATAGCATTTGTGTTTCAGTACAGATCAATTAATCTGGAACACACTGCAGAATTTGCCCCATTTAAAAAAAAATAAATGTGCATTTCCAGATTTATACTATACTGGAAAGCTTAGACAGACATTGTGGCAAAACACACAAAATCACAGCAGCTAAAAAAATGAAAGGGTCATATAGCCAAGATAATTGCATAAGCAGGTCATGGTTTATAGCTAAGCATATTATTAGAACAAGTGATATGGTTAGAGAAAATAAGATATTTTAGGTGAGGAAAGCCTTCCTCGGGCCCACAATACAACCAACGTGCAACCTAGGGCTCTGGTTCCACAACAAAAGTCTAATTGCTGGCTGTGCACTTCTGGTTCACTGTAGAATACCTTGTCAAAGGTAACAGAAAAACGAGCATGAACTATGTAAGTGTGAGAGGAGTCCAAAGATGTAACAGCTTCCAAACAGCTTACATGAAAAAGATAAACCGGGTATTTAGTTAAGGAAAAAAACTTGAAAGCTCATAAGAATGGAAATAACACATTAGGACAGAGTAAGATTTTACCTGTTGCTCGGGCAAGGGTTTTACTCATGATAGCCACAGCCAGAACTTCTCTGGTGGGACACACAGCCACTTGAGAAACAACTCTGAGGCTGAAAAGCGCCCAGCTGTTCGCCTTGGTTCCAAGGCTGAACCAACGCCTGCGGTTACCAGTTCCTCTGCTCATGTCAACGGACTGGAGAGAAGGGCATTTTCGCGAGGCTGTAGCTGTCCATGGTATCGGCTCCTCCCCTCCCTGCCCCGCCCCACGCTCACCCAGGGTAAACCTGTTTCATGTTTCTCCAGCTCATCAATATTCCCAGTTTCGGAGCATATTGATACTTGGTCCAGGATCTATACCAAGCACACAGCAGCAGTGAAGATCTCCTAGTAAACCAAAGCACCTGGAAGTGTCATAGGTACGCAATTTAGGAGTCGTTCTGTCTGAGGTATACGCACTACATAAAACAGAATAAAAATTGCTATCATCCCTTTCCCACTCTACATCCCCCCTCAACACACCAGGAAAGACTTAAGGAAAAAGCTACGGAAGCAAAAGACCAATGAGAGAGTTTTTGACAAGAATTTTAAATATAAGTAACATGCTCAGAGTAAGAACGTATGTTTTATACCCAGTGTATTTTCATGTACTTAGAAGAATTACAGATACAAGATGATGCAACATTTAATCTGTGAAACTGCCATTCAAGGAGTGACATACCTGCTCCATACCATGATCTGATGTTGGTGATAGTCTGACTACTGACCTTGTGCCTTTCCACCCAATTACAAAACTTCTGTAACACATTCACCAATAACATTAGTTGTTTTCCAGCAATATCACCTTGCAGTATTGTTTTACAGAATTTTAGAAATGTATCAAGGCATTTACTTATGTTAACAACAGCTTGAAGAAAATTTCCTCAGTTTTGGACCACTCCAAACCAGCAGAATAAAACCAGGACCAAGCAACGTACAAGCAAAGAGTGGGAATTCCTGAAAATTAAGTTCCCAAACAACTTTTGGTAGGTACTGAAACAACATTAACTCTTTCAATTAACTTTGTGTGCCTGAGTTTTACTCTGGCAGGAGCTAAAACTTACTATTGGGAAGAGTTTGTAAACTTTACACATTTTCTGCTACTAAGTTTTCTTTCATAAAGTCTATTTGATCCAGATGCAGGACTTCTGTAATTGCTTCCAGCCTTGTGACCAGCATCCCTGCCAGTAATTTGGTGACATGCAGAGTTGAGGAAACTTTTATAGTTAAAAGTGGCAAAGAGGCTACAAGTATTAACATCAAGACATTCTTAATTATAAAGCAGCAATTTATGCAACATTCCGTAGGGCAGGAGGAGTTGTTTACAAACATACATATTCCTTTGCTTTCGAGCATAAAGTCACCCTATTTTTTTTCCCCTGGCAAACCCACTATTTTCCTTAGGATTTTGGGTGTTTCTAAGAGCAGAGCCCTGGCTACTCAGAAGTCATCAGGTTCTCTTGCTCAGGACCAACTAAATCGCCTTAGGCTGCACTTCTTTTTACTTGAACCCCTTTTAAGTTGGTTGGCATCTTAAAACACTATCCAGACATTTCCTTTAAACAGTCAGACTACTCTGTTCTGCTACAAAAAGAGCAGAAGTAGACAACTTACTGTACATGCTTGTGATCCAACTGAAGACACCTCTCATCTTCACAGAATGTTATGTCCTTGTTCAAGTCTCCATGCATCCAGCAAATGGCTCTCCCAGGCTGAAAGGCCCCACACAACCAGGGACTATTCCACTTCCAGTGGTGGGAGAGAAAGAAAGAGGGTCAAGCTATCCCTTTCGACTCAGGACACTGTTCTTCCCTCTGTAGAGCTGCTACTCCTCAGCTAGTGCAACCCTAAGATCCTAAAATTCCAGCTTGGTCCAACCACATTGCTCCTTGGAATAAAAATCTACACGGAACAGCTTGCACTATGGATTACCTTTAGTTCTTTAAAGGTAACACTAAAAGACTAAAAAGACTTTAAAGGTCTTTTTCTAGACATCTGCTACCCTCAAGTTCAGCTGAAAAACTAGTTTTCTACTTAAAAATACTGAATGAGTAGGTTAACATCCAAACCTCACCTCCACATCTTTGGTTATTTTGATTAGAATTGAACAGTGACCAAAGAGTTACCATCTGCATGGTTACAGACTATCTAAATATCACAGACCAGCGTTCTGCTACTGAACAGCTTGAGAAGTACACTCGGTGTCACAGCTTTAATGTGAAGAGGGAAACCGAGTTACTTCTGTTGGTGTCCTAATTCCAGTGCTCAATAAAGTCAGAGGCTAGAATTTATTTACCTTCACATGCAGGTAGAAAACTGGTCTGTGACTTCCATTGCAGCAATGCAAGGTTTTACTCCTAACTGCCTTCTGACTCTCTGGAGTCTTAATAATCTGATTAGCACTCCTGAAGCAAGTCTTTAAGTTATTTCTTGCTTGGATCCCAGTCCTCCCAAACACTCCCCCCTCCCCAGCAACGTCATTCATTACATTACCTCAAACTGCAGCTTATGGGGAAAAAAAGGCATTGGACAAACTGGCTTCAGTTTTGCTCCTCTGAACACTGCCACCCTGCGGATGCTGAAGTGTTGAAGCTTTCCATGTTTTGGTAAACTAACACAACAGTGTGACAGGATCTGCTATGAAGCAAGTGAAGAGAATTTTTCACTAGAAAAATACAAAAACCCAAAAGAAACCACCATCCCTGAGGGTGTAAGAAAGCACAGGCTGCAGTTCGAACGGCACCAGCTTCAGGTAATTCTCTAAGTGTATCACACCAGGGGAAGGGCCAGAAAGAGGCAGTTACTGGCAGTAAATGCAGACTTGGCCAGAGTAATTGGGGATTTTTTTCTTGTTTTTGAAACAGAAGTTGCTACAAATCTCTTAATCCTAACAAGAAAGGATTCTAACAATAAAGCGTTTTTCTACAGTACATCCTTCACAAAGATACTTTTGTGAAGTTTATCCAAAGTATAATTTTACTTACGGCACTGCAACTTCCTTAAAACAGCAGTTTAAACATTTTTAGCTCCTCTACAGGTTCCCTACGTTTACATGAAAACAACCCTGATTTATTTTGATTTATTTAGCGAATATGTGCTATGCAATCGGTTAGTTATTTCTCAATAATGATACAAAATAAGCTATTATTTGCCTCAAGCCTAAGGCACCAGCCAGCACACTGACATCTGGCAGCAGGGGGACCTCAGAGAGCAGAGACTAAAATCTCACTGTAACTTTCCTCAAACGACATTCTGGGGCTTTGATGAAAGCTGGAGTGAGCGTATGCACAAAGACACACCGAATACAACGCTGTTGCAAGTTTAATGTTTATTTCCCCAAGACAGCCTAGCCTGCACTCTACTTGGATAAATTTCACAAGCTAGTTTTCCGCTGCTTCTAGTTTTAAACTTTAACCATGTTTCTGATGACAAGGAATGCTGCAAAAATACTCTAGTCCAACAAAGAGTTATGATCACAAAATAATCTTTATCCATTCTACAGTGTTTCAGAATTACCAGTTGATTTTAAAACACAAGGTAGATATAGATGCTAATGGTGGCTAATCTGGTATGTTTTATTATAGCAAACTGTTGTTCATGCAACACTTGTGCTCAAAGGGGAAGGCACAGCATTTCCTACAATGAGCCACCTTATAAAGAGTTCAGTTTGTACAAATTTGTAACATCACCTTTAATTTAGTGTGCAGAACCTCAAAACTGAGGTATTACTCCAATTATAAAAACACTTGCATCGTTTTTGTGCAAGTTTTAAAAATACAAAGTTTTCTCTCTAAAGTGGCTCAAAATAGATTGTTCATGGCTGCCTACGTCTAAGAAAAAGAGTCTAAAACAATTGGATTAGGCATATTAAAGGTGTTCAAACCATGACTTGATTTGTACATCTATTCACACCTCTTTTTCGGTCTTTATTCGGCAGTACATATGCACCAAATTTCATTTTTAGAAGTTTCCATATCATTTTCATAGAAAACAAAGTTTGAAAACAAGTAACATTGAAACACAGCACGGTTTTCTACCACAACGGAAACATTTGGTTACAGGACTCAACAAAATCTAAAAATGAACTATGCTGTAGATTACCACATGCAAAGGTCTTCATGTTATCTTTGAAAATGAAAAAGGATGAGATTTTTTTTTTTTTATTACCACATTTTACTGCTTTCTACTATGATGGCAACTTGTGTACTGCAACACAGTCTATTTGAAGGGAAATGTATGATTTTTGCATGCAAAAATCTACAAATTAGTTTTGATGATATGGAAAGCTTTTCATAACATCAAACATTCATCTGGTGCAAATGCACAGGGAAGCCTTCCTGAAATTCTGACTTTACAAACAACTAATAAGCCATACAGGAAAGAAATTGAAAGTAATTAAAAGAAAAAAAGGGAAAAAAAAAAACCAAAATAAAAAAGAAACACAGGCTGCAGGAGTAAACCAGAGTCTGCTGCTAAACCGGTCTTTGTTTTTGTGTCCAGTGTAAGTTAACACTTATGAACTCATTTTGATGATTTACTAGGTTTATTATCAGCCCCCTGAAGGCGAATCAAGCTTGCATGCGTTCACATACAGCATCACAACCATACTCTCGTACACACGCCACTCCAGGACTAGGAGCCTGCTTCGGGACTGAAGAGCCCCCGGTTTGAAACACGAGCCTGGCTCCACAGCATCGGGTCCAGACACTCATTCAATGTTGTGCATTCACACGGTGCTTCATAGCAAGGCCTGGGCTCATTCTCCTTGGACTTATATGGGCATCCTATTCTCTTATGCTTACAAGGCTTGATGATGATAGTACTGCATTTCCCCCCAATTGCTCTATTAAGTCATTGTTCCTTCTCAGGCACTGAAGATCTTTGACCTGTAGCCCTTTTTCTTTGAACAATCTAAATAAGCATTCAGTGTGAAGTTTTTCGTTACATTTTGCCACTCATTCTCACTCGCACCCACTCGCCATCTTGACTTCATTTGGGCTTTTCTGTGATTCCAAATGAAATCTTCACATTTTCTTTCCCGATTTAATGCAGCAGCGGATCCCATGAGCCAAGATTGATGGATCAAACCTTTTTTTTTATTCAGTGCTGCATTGTACCTAACTCCCAAAATACCACTCTAAAACTGGAACCCTTCTGCTGGTACATTGGCAGATGAATTGAAAGCAAATGTTCCGCCTTGTATTGCTTCTGGAACAAGGCTAGGATCTTCATCAATCTGTAACAGAACGAGAACATCATGAGTAGGAACAGAAAAACAAAAGCCTCACTAAGAAGAAGTCAGACAATCCTGAAGAACATCTATCTCTTCACCTAAGCGACACTTCTCTGCATCAAGTCTTGTCATTCTTCTCCCCCAGTTTAGTAAAAGCAACAACCAAGTCATTCAGGCCAAAATGCTTTAGCTTGCCTTAAGCAAGCAGGGTACATGGCACCCAGTAGTTTTTCTTTAGGCAGTTTTCACTGTCAGTCACACATCACCCTTATTGTCAGCTTGTAAACAGTCACAGACCAGACCAATGGCATTAACTCCACTAAGCACTATGGAAAAACTGCAGTTTCTACTTAAGTAGTACACAGGTTACCAAACTGACACTAAAGACCACGTCCTGCTTTATTAGCAGCTCAAGTCCTGCATAACAAGATTTGCATCTTACTGTTCATGTAAGAGTGAAACTCTAGCACATAAAAAAACTTCCAGTGCAGACTGTAGGCCATGAGTGCAGCTGAGCTCTACCATTTCTGTAGCAATCTGCTCCTGAAAAGTCTTCAGTCAAGAAGAAAACTCTCTCGCTTCATGACACACTAACATGATTGCATTTCTTCATAAACAACTAACTCTTATTATTTGGACTGCATACAAACCTAAAACCTTTGTTACACATTTAAACTGCAAACATTATTGATCAGCACACCCCACCTCTGAAGTCACTAGAATACTCAAAATAGTTTGCTTCTGAAGAAGCAGGATCTGAGATTTGATACTCAAGTCAGCAAGGAGCTTATCAAATGTGAAACATCAAGCCTAGTCAGAAGCTGGCAAATAAAAAGAACTATTCAAAGCCTCATATTTTCATCTCTGGAGAAGGCATTAGATATTTAGATACTTCATGAAGAATGGTAAGATACACAACACGTCCAAGGTAAGGGCTCATTCCTCACCAAAACACCAAACAAATGTCACAGAGCAGGCTTTACAGCTGTTGCCTTTATCCTGAACCATATTTATAAATAAGAATTACTAAAGCAGATTGCAGAGCTATTACACACTTACATCATCTGAAGAGAAGAACTGATCAATGATCTCATAAGCCAGTTTGTAGATGTCTTCGTTTTCATGATTTTGTAGCTGTTCAATTTTCTCCAGGCCTACAATACAAGAAATGTAATAGTTAAAAATACTCAGTTCAGGCAAAACAGCCTCCATCTCCTTAAGGCCTCATCATATAAAGTAATTTAAAACTAATGGAGGAATAGAGCAACTATATGTTGTTAAACTCATTTGACATGAGTGTAAAAGCCTCTTAGAGATTTGAGGAGATATTTCAGACTGAAGAATACATACCAAGACCAAAACAAAAAGGTACAAAAAGCTAATTCCAGCAATGATATGCTTCCTGCTCTGAGTGGTCAAGCTGTTCTACAGAAATAAGAGCCAGGGCCAAGCACAAGGACATGCTCCCTTTTTGCAAAAACATCTTTTGAGCACCTGGTGTGATAGCCCCAAACTGTGACATTCCAAACGGACACAGCGCTGGGAAAAACACACACTATCAGCTACTGACTTGTAGCTTGATTATATTAGCAAGTACCTCCAGTACAGTGTAAGTTACTGGCAGACAGAAGTAGAGCACAAATATTTCTGAAGTTCTGACAAGCAGAGCTTTAGGCACAAACACCTTTTTTCTCCCTCCCTCACCAATCAATTAAGCTTCCCCCTTGCCTCAAGATTTCGTATTTCGAGGACTATTCAACTCCACGTTAACAAAATCCCAGTGTTTACCTACGCCCAAATTCAGTACCACAGTTCTTTCATCCTTGAAGATTTCTGTCCATTTGAATGGCAACCAATACAGGGAATGTCTGAAGGCCATTACTGTATTTCTGCAACCCTTGCATGCACAATTTTATTCTTTCCCAAATTCACTCAGACACGACTTGTGCACGACTAAGGTACATCTATCACCCCTCCATTAGTAGAAACTCATTTGTCAAGTACACCAGACTTGTTAGAAAATTGGCACCTTATACACTTTATTGCCATTTCCCAGCTCCTCCACACTTTACCTGATGATCAACTTCACCAGTAGGGAAAAGCTACGTATATTCACCTGATAGGTATGAAAAGGTCCCTTTAAAAAAACAAGTGTGCTTAACATCAGTACCAACATACAAAAGTCAGCAGCATATACATTTGGTAGGAAGCCAAACCATCAATTTCTGAAAAAAAAAAACCAAAAAACAGCATCAAAATATTAAGCATCCTACCTCCACACTCTTCTATAAGATTGGCTATGGTTTCAGCTTCATCTTCAGCCATTTTTAATATATTACTTAGTCCATCCAGAACCACTTGCACAACTTGTGCATCTTTTACTGTCAGCAAATTGCAAAAGGGGGGAATTACGTTTTGTTGAATTAGGTACGCCACCTAAGGGGGAAAGGAGCAAACAGTTAAATCAGGAGCGTGGCAGGAGCAAGCCATGTCCCACAAGTACACACATTAACAAGATTAACAAAGCCCGAGCACTCCAAGTTACCCCACAAGGCAAGAGTATTCTGTAGCAATTACTTTCAGAAATACTTGTTTTAGAACATAAAAAAGACAGCATTTATGAATTATGTTAGAAATATATTTCAAGTCTAGAACACACAAGTAACAGATACTGCGAATTTTTCAATATTAGACAAGAAATTTCAACATCATCTTTGAAGAATGACACTGTGGCCCCAACCCTGACACAGATTTAACATTCTGGGTTTACAAGAAAGCAGTGTATTTCTACTTAATGGCTACCATTATCATCATCACACTCTTATGGATAAGAGTGGAAAGAAAGATGAGGAATGACCAAGACTCTCAGAGCTCGAATGCAGTCCTTTGTACCGGGCCATCCTAACAGAAAGGCTTCCATCCAAACCCCCACTGATCCCCTGAATCTCAAGTCATTCCAGAAATGACAACTGAAGTTCACTGTTAAATCTCTTGGGGAAAAGGGAAGAGTTACTGAACAGGGGAGGAATCCAGCCATTAATAATCCTAGCACAGAAGCAGCCTAAACCAGTCAGCTGATGTACACTCTTAAATGCACCTTTTCTTAAGGTTTCACTCACTTGGTCTTTTCGTCCGCTGATCGTTAAGTTGCTTATTGCCCAAGCAGCTTCTTTCTGAGTACCAAAGTCACCCTAAAATAAAACCATAAATAGAAATAATGATTCCAATTTTTATTTTATATAGTATTACAGTAAAAGCTTGTACTTGTTACAGTCCATTCTGCATGGTATCACCGTATCATTTTAAGTCAGGAAAATAACTAGTAATGCTGTAGGTGTTTCAGTCTGCTCGGAGCACTCATCCCCTCCCCCTGCAACCATGTTTTTAAATGGGCCTTCCAGAGGAAAGGAAATTTCTTTGCCAAGTGGACAAAAACTGTAGCACTCCACTCTCACGCGTTCCTTATCAACAGCTGTCATACGTGACCGTGAGAGATAAGCAGCAAGTGTCAAGTTTGATAAACCACTGTACACACTGTAACTGCCTGCCTCTGAACCTGGTCAACACCAGTCTGCTTTACTAAATTTAAGGCAGGCAGCTAACTTTCCTCACCCAATAAACTGGCAGTTAACAGAGGTATTTGCAAACACTATACAACACTTGGGGGAAAAGACGAGTGTTTCCTCAGTCTTAACCTTGGCCTCTACACTGAGGTAAGACATTGCATCTTTGTTTGCAAAGTGAGAAAGAATTTAAATAAGATTTAGAAGGACTCAAGAAGGAGCTTCCCCCCCGATCTGCTTTTTCCCCAACATCTGGCACTCATCCTCTTACAGCGCTTCACAAAAGAATATCAACAGTAACGTATTTTATCTTGCAATATATGGGAAGTGCTCAATGCAGTTTATCCCTGCTCCCCTCGTTTACACAAAGAATTCCTTGCTTCGTGTTTTACATCAATGTCACTTTCCCAATTAAGGAAACAAACTATTAAATCCTTCTTGATATCTAACCTTATCTAGAAGATGTATTATCATTGGAACAAGGTTTGCATCTATTACTGCCTGAACTTGCTGCTGATTTCCTGCAGTGATGTTAGATAGGAACCACACTGCTTCCTGCAAAACAAAACAAGAAATTATTAGTTCAGATAGTTTGTATTTATTTACTATATTTTATTTCCAATCTAGCGAGATTTTATACATTCACATTTTTGATCTGCAATTTATACAATAGTCAATCTTAAATACAATTAAGTATTGTATCAGTTTGATTGGACATAGCTCAATTCCTAGTAAGTTGACTAAATGTACAGGCAACAAAGTGGACAGTCTCCCTTTAGGAGACTCCACAAGACTCTTTAGTCTTTCATTGTTACCAACTGTCCTGGTTTGAGGTAAAACAAACCAATTTTCTGTTCAGTAGTTTTACTTTTTTAGCTGGGCCTCTAACTGACTAAAGTCTGAAAATAACAGCACATTGTTCAGAAACTGTTCCGTTCCATCTCACAGTGATTATACCAAGGGATGGCATGCAGAGAGGCCCTTGCTTATACTTATGGCTGTANGGATGTCTTTGATCCTTTCCTCTCCTCTCTTTCCCTTAGTGGGGAGGAGGAGGGGTCATCATCTGTCTGATTGGTCAAAACCACGACACCAAATACTATAAACCCACAGATTCAAACACACTAAAAGTCACAAGGCTACAAATGAACACTCATAATTGATTCCATTACTGAGAATTAATGTTATAGCAGTTTTCAGATGATGGTCAGAGGAGCTCCAAAACGCATTACAGCATCATGTCTTCCAGACACAATTGGTAGAAGACAGTCTGTTCTTTACCTGCTTCATAAGGTTTCTCTTGGCATCAATCATCAAGAAAATGCAACACCTATTATTTAAATGCTTGATTTTCAATAATACTGTAAAATTTAGGCCCCTTTATGATTACAGCTGTCCACAAGCCCAGGATGTTCTCCTTCCAGCAATAACCAACAGCAGGTGCCTAGGAAAGGGTGTAAGAAGAGATCTTTCCCCCAGTAGGCCCTCCCAGTCCTCAGCTGAAATCCTCAACTAAGCCAAAGACTGTTTCTGGTTTCTTAATTCTTATTTAAACAAGGACCAAGAGTCCTCCATGCCCCTTCAGTGGGAATCTATATTTTAGTCAAGAAATAACAAATCAGTTTCACATATTAAATAATTGAAATATGAAGTATATTCAGAGTATCATGTTTTTTTAATCTTGGTTGATAATTTTTCCTTCTTAGAAACTTTCCATCACCCCTCCTCAATTCCCTTACCCACTCAGTGTACCTGGCATGACAGCTTTTTAGACAAGCATTTCTCTTACAGGGGATTGAGACATTTTCACATTTCATTCAACTGAGTCTCTCAGATCAGATCACAGGATCACTTCCAGTAATGAACCTGTTAGAGATTTAGGATGCCCAGGCTTCTCCTGGTGGGCTTCTTTTGGGCTTTAATCATCGGCAATGTTGCAGTGTGGCACCCCAGAATTTAACAACATGCCTCAGATGCACTCCGGAATCAGCACTGCATTGTCAGTGCCCCCATTTGAAGCCTCTTCTATCTGTGCATGCACACACACACACACACTCCCCACCCCCACCCCCCCCACTTGGTTTAAATTCCATTTATCACACATAGTCATTCAAAGACACATCCAATTATCTCTATTTCATCACTTCCAAGAGAGTCAGTTTAATTAAAGTGACATTTCAAATATCAAGAATTAACTTTTAAGTCAACAGCCAGAATTCTAAGATAAAGCTTTAATCTCATAAAAATTCAACTAGAAGTATCAGGAAGCAACATTGTCATCAAGTACAAGTTTGCAGCTCCTCAAAGATGTTTCTACAGATGTTAACTTGAAGAAAAATTTCAGCACTTTGCCTGCTCTTGCCATAAACTGGTAAATTTCTCAAATCTCTACCACACTAAATTGTGACATCCAAACCAGCTACCCCAAATACAAAACAAAAGTTATTAATCAGGTGCAATCTCTGCAGTCACTCACCTTATTAATTTTTTCTTTGGGATGTGTCAGAAGTGCTGGAAAGTGTGAAAGAGCTTCACAATTCAGAACTACCTGCGTCTGCTCATCGGTACCAGTCACAATGTTTCCTACAGCTCTCAGGGCAGCAGTCTGAAATAAAACACCTTCTGTAAATTTATTTTAAACATTTTTCCAGTTGAGCACATTCTGAGCACGTACTTTCAAAAAGTACCAGTTAAAAAAGCAAAAGGTTTTATGCAAATGCTGTATCACACAGGAAAAAAGTATTCATTCAATATTAACTATAAAAAGAAACCCGCTAGTTTCTCTAGTATCACATTTTGACCAATGCTTCCTTAAAGTTATCCAAACTTACTTGCACTTTAACTTCTTGATGACTGAGAAGAGGAACCAAATGAGGGACTATTCCAGAGTCTATCACCATCTGGATCTGTTCGTTGCCAGCATCCGTTAGATATGAGAGTGCCCAGACTGTATCTACCAATATCTAACAGTAAAACCATGTATTTTTAGTTAGTACAGAAGCATGACAAGTCTTACAGAAAAATAAAACTAATTAAAATATGAAACAATCATCATTGTGAAACCAGAACTGATGCAATACAGCAAACCCCACTTTGTTTTACAAACTTCATACGTTTCACTCTACAGAAGTCTGAAATACAACTGTTGTACAACCTGTTCTAGATTAAAAAAACCCAAACCAGCTAAACTGTGAACTACAGCTTAAATTCTGAAAGATAGAATTAAATCATTTATCTCTGCTGTTTTCATGAAGTACTGGTGCACAATGTGAGATGGGAAAGACTCAGCCCTAGGAAATTATTGAATTATGGACACTGAGCTGTACATCACGTGGCATCAAGCTATATTTTTCTTGACATTACCCCACAAAATTCAAGCAAAGTTTTGACTTTTTTTTAATCTGGTGCAGCAGCACTTAAACTGAATTTCCTCTGTGTGTGCAAACATGTGTGTACTCATGCACAGAAATGCCTATTTAAATAGCAGCAAAACTGCACATTCCAAGTGACAGCATACAACAAACCCAACCTGAGTGAGCACTGTTCCAGCTGACACCTCCTGACCAATTCAAGTAAGCTTAATTTCACCTACTTATATACAAGAGTTTAAATACTGTAAGTACTGTGCAAACTGCTGTTAATATATTTAAATTTTGGTATAGCACTGTTGCCATTCATTTAGACAACTTTCCACTAGGAAACAAAGAATAATCTTAAACAATTCTGAGTTATGTTTTGGCAAAAAGGTGACCTATTTCATAATTTCAGTAAAACCTCACTCATTTTCTTCACTACTAAAATAACCTAATGTTCATATTCAACACCTCAAGCCACACATTTCATATATGCAGCAGACACTGATTTTTCTTTCATTTACCCTATTTCTGTTACAACCTTTTGTTACAGGTAAAAATCTTAATCGGTACTTAAAAATATGCAATTAGAAATATTAAAATAAGTTTGCCATAATGAAAGTCACAGTTGTTTGTTGGGGTTTTTGTTGTTGTTGTTTTAAGAAAAACATTAATTATGACAAGCTTTACACTTCAGCTTAAAAAAACCGTACCAGGACACAAAACTGGCTCTTACACTGCAAACGTACTTACATTTACATCTGTGTGGTGAATTAAAACACAGAGCGCTGGAAGGATCTAATGAGGAAAAGAAACACCCGAGTTATTTGTAAGGCAGCAGACACTCAAGCTTAGTTACACTGAGCAGGGGGTTCATTCAGTCACCTCCTGAATGGTTTCCATCGGCGGAGGAGGATCTTTGTGACGGCACAAGTTGACCATGACCCACGTAACATTTCTTAAGAAAGTTATGGGAATAGATGGGCTGATGAAGGACAGCAGTGGTTTCACTACTCCAAGACTAATAACGTAATCTCTACACTGGGGTCCATCACCTATTTAAGATAAAGAATTATGAAGATAAAGATCATCCCATGACATTTACAAACTTCTGCACACTTAAAACTTGATATTTAAAACACAAAGAATATGGGCCTTGGAAAGACACATATAAACGTATATTTATAAATATATCTGTGTGTCTATATATCTATCATAAAGACACTTAAAGAAGGCTTTAGTAGGATCTGTGGCTGCATGTTTCATTAATTCATCTGGAACTACTCCTTAAAGCCAGCTAAACTCTTAACTGAGAGGAGTCCCATGATTTATAGCAGATGTGCAGGCTGAGGTGGTGGCAGGCAAAGGAAACCACCAAGGCACCAAACCTCCAGGACCAGTTGATAACCCAACATATTCCTGAAAATCCCTTCACAAAGTCTATAATAAATACTAAAAACATCCCAAGAGTAATTCAAATTAGCCTGAGAATAGATACTGTCACCTTCATATGTGAAAGATAATCACACTGTCGTTGCTGCCCAGCTATCACTACTGGTATCTCAAAAGCAGCATCAGACTTGTACTGCACACACAAACAGCTCCAGGCAGTTACAATAAAGTGCAGTTTGCTGCTTTGCTTCTTAAGGACTAGGCATTTCTGAAGTATCAGTCTATCAGAACCTGTATCATTCCTCAAGCATTACAGACACAGCCAGGGCTCTAAACCACAAAGCTAATGGCTGCACAAGAGGAATGGTAATAATCAAATGAAAGCTCAAATGATCACAACTTATCTAGAATTCAACACTGAACGTAAGTTCAGTTAAAACTTCAGAACTCCATGCAAAACAGTTTTCATTGTAACAGTTTGCATGTCTGTTTGCCAGCACCTGGATTGAAAGTGTGTATGCAGGTATGTGGGTTTGGGTGCACACCATCCGTACACAGCAGAGAACACAGGAGTAAGTGAAGAACCAGGTACTGGCCAGTCTAACAGCTGCCTGTTGCACACCTCTAAACCCTAACACATGCAATCCTATCTAGCTTATTCATTCAGTACCAAAAGAAATTTAGAAATTTTTCATGGCAGGAATAAGACAAACCTATGATATTTCCTAAAGCCCACACAGCTTGCTCGCAAACATTTTGATGAGGTGAATGCAGCAGTCTCAGGAAAAGTGGCACAGCATCTGAAAGACACAAAGAAAAGCCCACACAACTGTTAAGAAATACGTCTCACAAAAGAAAATAGATCATATAATTAGCTCTTAAATAAAACCTCAGTCTTGCATGAGAAATTTGTCTTAAGTATCAGTCAAAACTTTAGTAGCTTCCCATACTACTGAAATAAACCATACTGTAACAATTCTTCATTTCCCCTTTCTTACAGGGCCTGCCCTTCAGAATATTTTGAAAGCAAATCTTAAAATAACCTGACATTTCATTTGTCTCAATGTCTCGCAAGTTTTCTGAAGTTTGTCAGGAGCCCAAATTTAGTTATATTTATTGAATTTAAATGTTGTGTGCTAAGTTATCCATCAGAATCAACCACAAAGTAGCAACTATTGAAGCCCAGTCTCACCCCTGCAAATCAGCCAACTGAGGAGTCAGCAGGTACACACCTACAGACTGGTATCGCAGTAAGAGGGAAGCACAGGGGGTTGATTTGCTGCAGGTCTTACTGATTTACAGCACCCTATAAACTGTCTCACATGCCACTGCTGAGTGACCAAAACTAAACAAACAGGCCAACTGACTGAGCACTAAGAAAGGGATACAAAAAGCAACACACGAAACTCCACAACTGTTACTCTTACTTTTCCACCCAGTATGTTGGTGTCAGACAGGAGAATGCTCCCCAATGTTCAGAATGAAAGCTAAACCAATGTTTAAAACACATTCTACACACACCACATATAGATAAAAGGTCCTCCTTTTATCATCCCCAGCACTAAAGTCCTTGGTTACATGATTTTCTAATGACAGTTTAGGCTGTAAGAAACCCCCATTTACTTTGGATCACATATTTCAGGAGAGGCTAGTATTTTTAGATACTCTTTACTGATGGAAAAACATTGTTTTTTGCTAGAGAAATAACAAATCACAACAGATTTCTCATTTCCTACTAAATTAAGGTATTTTACAATGCCTGTATGCAAGGAGAAAAAAAAAATCCTAGCAAGCATATTAATAAGTAGTTTTGGAAAGATAACAACAGACCTACTTTTTCATTGAAATAAATCATTACAAGAAATAAACCATACTTTCATATGGTATAGCTACCAAACTGGCTGATACAGTGCCACATTACAAATAATTAGTGAAAGAAATAATTCCTGTATTTGGCACTAATCTTCAACCCATTGATAAGCCTTGTTTAAATAAAAAGTGTTCTAGATCAGAGGTCTGGGATAGATTATACATTAATGAGATACCCAAAAGAAAACTCAGGATGCAACTGGGAAAGGAGAAGGAGGAAGATGGGAAAAACAAAGCAAAGGTATATAATATAATGGTCTAATTCAAGCTATATCAAAGTTAACGTGCTCTTAACACTGAAAGTTTCTAAAAGCAAAGGGCAATCAATCACACAACCAATGCAATCTCAAAACACACATTCAATTAAAAAAATTCTTTAAGCTGAAGTCACCTGTAAACTCCTTCACATCCGCAGCAGAGAATTAACTTGGTTTTCCACTTAAAGACTTTTGAAACACACCCAGCCATTTAGTAGACAAGATGGTGCTAGAAACGCTTATGAATACATATTGTCTCCAAAATAGAAAGAATATACAGTTTGAGAAGCCTGTTAGCACCAACAATGAAAGAGAAATAGTCTTTTACCTCTGGAGCCAAAGTCAGTCATGGAATTTATGTATCATTAACATTTCAACATTTAAACAGCACCACGTGTCGTAAAAACCATACTCCCTACATTGAATACAAGCTCCAGGTAGTTCCAAAAGGTCAGTATGATGGTTGTGGTGGTGGGAAATACAAAAAGATCAAGCCTAGTTCTGTGTCTCTTCATTGCTGGAAGCACAGCATAAGTAACAGTATCAGCAGTGTGTGCTACAACACAACACTGATTCCAACCATTACAGCTACTGGTATCTCAAATCATCTAAGTTTTGTGGATGTTTTCCTTAAACTTTAAGCAAAACCTTTTTTTTACTGTATGTCTGATTCTTCCAGGGGTCTCCAGAAGCTCTCCCATTTCACTCATTCAATTCAGAGAGCCTGCAGACACTTCTGCTTTATCAACAGCAGTACTACTTTGACTTGGGACATGTTTAAAGTACAGACGAAAAGTTTGCTTTGCTTGGCAACTCAGATTCCAAGTCCAACAACAATTCCTTTCCATGCTTCAGATTCCTCAAGTTGTGAAGGACAGCGTGTTTTCTTCAGCTTCATTTCAGAGGAGAGTTCGATATCAGGCACGCTCTGGACTTGGTCCACATCTTTTCCTCCCTCTTCACAGTAAGACAGGAAATCCCTCCATGGGAGTTTTTTCTAGGGTTTTTTGTTTGGTTGGTTTTGTTTCAAGTATTTTTCCTGAGTTTTTTGAAGTTTGAAAGCTGGAAACCAGCAGGTATTATAACTCCACTAAAATAGCATGAGTTTCCAGAAGAGATTACTCACCATCAGGAAACCCAACCGAATTTAAAACCTGAGAAAATGAAGAACAAAAGCAGATGCTCGTTTCAACTGACACTGCTTGCCAGAGAAGAGGTAGAACATCTGGCAGGAGACTTCATGGGCAGGTCCTTCAGTGACATGCCTGTGATTGACAACCCAGTTTCAACCATCCTGGCTATCGCATGAAAGGACCAACCCCAGCGGGTGGATCGGTGAACACGCTCGAGAGAGAGGAACAGGAGTGTGGATGCTCTTCGCAGCATCATTCAGGTGTTATTTTTGTGGAAGCTACAGTGTGTGCTTTATCAATGATCAAATACTGTTAGACTTACTAGATTGAACTACGGCCTGTGTTTGTTCAGAGGTTCCAGAGGCAATGTTTGTCAAAGCCCATGCAGCTTCAAACTGTAAGGAAGGACTGCAAATAAGAAAAAAAAAAAAAGTTATGATTGTAACATGAATTTTCAATTCAGATGCCACAGGCACATTAGCCAATACCAAGAATTCTCACAATTAAAAAATTTGAGTTTTAGAAATACTCACTTGTCATCTCTTTCAAGACAGTGCACTAAAATAGGTAATATTCCTGATTTTATTAGATCGTCAATTGGTGGATTGCGATCACTGGAAAGCAGCTTTCTGTTTAAGAAAAGGAAAAAATACAAGACTTAAGAGACAAATCATGACTGGAAAGGATCTCTGGAGGTTGTTAATCCAACCTTCAGCTCAAAGCAGGATTAGTGCCGACACTAGATCAGGTCAGTAACAGCTTCCTGTAGCTGAGTTTTCTAAAACTCCAAGCACAGAGAGCCAACAATCTCCCTTGTTCAAGTGCTGCACTACCTTCTGGGCTGGCAAGTTTTTCCCCAGCCTCTCTCACACTCTCAAAGACCAAGCCAGATCCATTTTCTCCACTTCAAGTGGAAATAACCAATTCCCAAAATTTGAATTACTGAACTATTGAAAAACTGAAGCCATCACATTCGTTGCCTGTTTCAGCTGCCACGCTGTTTGACTGCTTTTGAAGTTTATTACCAGACAGTAAAATAAAGATCAGAGTCATTCAGTTACACCCTCCTGTAGCTTCTTCCTCCTCCACCCAACAAGGGCAGAAAGGCAGAAACACGTTTCTCCTTTACTAAGGCTGTAACGTCAGAGAGTAAGGATTCACAAAGAACTACTGCAAAGAACAGAAGTGAACAAATTTGTTTCAATTTTTAATCCCTTTGGCTCCCTCTTTCTGCAGTGAAGGAATTAAAGAGAATAAAGCTTCCTGGAGGGGATACCTTGGGCTGCTGCACCGAACTTTTACCAGCAGCAGGAAGAGAGATTATAAATAGTCATCTCTTCATATACCAGCCTATTCACAAATGTGAAAAGCTTGACAATGCAGTAACTAGAAATCAACTTCCCACTGCTGCTTTCATCTGAAAGGTATCGTTGGTGATTCCTTTTAGAAGTTAAGATAATTTAAATCTACAAGCTTATAAAATCAAAGGGACAAAACTGCACTTATGGAAACTTAACACTGACTTTTGCTTAGTGACAAAAAGAACAGTGCAGTCTATTCACAAACCACCTGCTTCAACAGGCAGAGAACCCTACTGCAAGAATCAAATAAAACTTCCATTTTGGGGGGGTTGATGTTGTTTCGGGGGGTTTTGTTATTGGTTTGGGTTTTGCGTTTTCCTAAGTACTTATGATCAGTTTTCTGTTCCTCATATTTCAGTAGTATGTCTTGATGTTTAGACTTGGGCAAGATTCCATCCTTCCTGACCAAAAGATGGTACAGGTTCAAGCAAGGCTTAAAAGTATTTGCTTTCATGTCTAAAATGTGGTTCAGTGCATTTCCAGTAAACTGCACTGCTTTCATTTCAAATTAGTTTTTGATTTACAGTGGTAACAAATCCACACAGACATTCCCATTTCACTTGAAACTAGGCTTAAATTCACATTACTTTGTTCTAACCAGATTCAGATCAGCTATAGTAATTAGGGTGTTCTACATGACACTACTCCAAATTGATGGAACTTCTCAAAGAAGGCAGGTTGTCCAACCAAAGTGGGCACAGGAGCTGTTACTTCCCCTACCAGTTTCAAATACAGTAACTCCCAAAGGTCAAAGTGCTTTCCAATTCTGTCAGTTTCCATTTGACCTGGAAGTCTTCCCTTGCACTTGCACTGACACCCACAGCCACACACAGTAAGCACATTGCAGCTTTCTGCTACAACCATTAAAAAAACCCACCCAGGAGTTCACAAAGGAGCCGTTACATACCACATTTAGGCACGCAAAGTTCCTAAGAAGATTTTAGGATCACTTCATATACACAACTACACAGCACTTAGAGCAAGAAGTGGTTTTAGTGGCCTAATCCATAACAAAACTAGGAAAAGGATTAGACTAGTTCTTTCTGTATTTGAAGCCTAAGCCTTTATAGTCCTTCTATTTATGTATTTTACTCTACCTGGAGAGGCATCAAGCATTGCTCTAGGATAACTTTTGATTTATACATAACAAAAATCCCCACTACTTCAAAGACCTAGGTATTCTGATTATTTTTTTTGGTAAAGTCCTATTTATCAAGTTTTCTTCTTTCAAAAATCAGGTAATGACATACTTGTTCAAGTTAACCTACAACACCATTTCTGAATTGAAGAGCATGACAAGAATAAAAATAGCACAGAGAAAAGTGTGTTTACCTTGCTGCCTGCACAGCACTTAACTGTATACCCTGGTTGTCACTTGAAGCATTCTGGAAAAAAAACAAAACATGAGATTTAGCCTTTTCACACATTTGTCACTGTGACACAAAGAATGTTCAAGCAATTAATATTATCTTTACCTGTACTATTGCCTCCAAAGAAGTGTTTTGCTAGAAAACAGAGACAAAAACAGTTAGAAATTAGAAATGTTTTTAAGTACATAAGAAGATGACATGCTTGTGAGTTAAGTCCATTCTTACCACTCTAAAGTCACCATCTACGTCAGAATCTTCACAGATATCTTCATGGGGAACATTCCTCCTCTTTAGAAGATGTTCATCTCTTTTGTTCTTAGAGAGAAAAACAATTTAATACCTTTAAAATTTTGATTTAGAGGGTGTGGAAGTGTTATGAAGGGAATAGAAGCTTCTGTTCTAAATCAGTCTCATAGACATGCTTCACTAATATTATTAGAATTTCCAACATTCAAGAAATTGGAAGGGGCTGCACGGAGATGCACATTTTGGAAATTACTTCACAGAAAAATCCTCCATCCAACTTTATCTATAGCAGTAATTACTTTTTCCTGGAAGTTTCATGTGCACACATCCATCAACACTGACTTACAACCTATCTGTCATTATTTAGAGTAATATAAGACAATTCCCAGAGGCTAGTTTTCATCCCAGAAGCAAAATAATTCAAGTTATGATTACTTTTTTCAAAAGCCAGTTTTCCAACAATTCTAAAGAGCATTATCTTCACACATATTCTCTTCCACCCATACCTGAGCTACTATCTTGGGAAAGAAACTAGCTTTCTGTCTACAAATGAGCAGGAACATCTGATTTTCAAAGGAAAAAACACAAGCTTTTTATAAATTATTAAAATTAAACCCCTAGCTGGAGAAGCAACAGATAAAATTCCATTTTTTCAGAACAAAAATTATGGAACTTTAAGTACCAGGTATGGTAACTTCCGAACTTCCTTCTAAACCAAAGTATCTTCACAAAGTTAGTAAAGACAAACAGACAGTTCAACTATAGTGTTCTTAGTGGACTAATGAAGAACACACAACAGTATATATACCTTTAAGCCTTTAACAAAAACTTAGATTTTACCAAAATAGCCAAATCCCATTTGGTAAAAATGGTGACCTCACCTTTCTCAACTCCACAACAACTTCATTTCTGTGTCTTCTCATAGTCTGAAAAGAATCAAGATCAAAGTATATTACACACTGAATTCAAACCAAGTAATTTTAAAAGTTCTCGCACAATCATTTAAGTTCATGCACTTTAAACAGTACTTGTGCACACAGGATTTAATTTTCATTATAAAAGCAAAAATTCAACAGGAAAAATAGCTACATTATTTCTGCCTGTACTGTTTCATAGGAAAACAGTCTCCTAGGTCTTCATGTTGAACAAGAGAGGATATATGGAATCAGGTAATAAATCACAAGTGTTTTTAACAAAGAGCAATGCTGAAAGGAGTTGTGTCTAGAAAAAAACAGCACTGAAAGCATTATAAACACTATAAACTAACAGAAAGCATACAAAGTTTGCCCAGCATTTCAAAAAAGCCTTGAATCAAGACAAAGTTACAACATACACATTTGGAGACCATGTGCCAAAACCTCAAAGTCAGCCCAAACTGCCCCTCTTATTAAAAGGCATATTGGTAAAATCAAGAACTGTAAAGCCAAAGTCAAGCACAACTGCCTATCTACACACCTAATTAAAAACTGGCACCCATTATTTTCTCAGGTTAGTGGGGGAACCAGGTGATTCCCCAGGCAGACACTCAGCTGCCTGGGCTACGTGATCAGACCTGCTGAGCCACCAAGAAAGCAACGAGGAACACAATCCAGTCCTGACAGATAACCACAGCCAGACATCTATGCTGAGACACAGACTGAACTTCAGACTCCGCAGGTGAACCTTCACCTAAACATAATACAACAGCTAAGGCAAAAAAAAAAATCTCAAGAATATAATTCTTCAGAATAAGCAGATCTGGACAACACTGGACTCTTTTCTGAATGGTGCCTACCAGGCTGCTCGTACAAGGGCACCTTCCAGACATAAGAAACAGTAAATTTAGTTCTAGAGCTGCTCTTGCTCACCAAACCTCCACAACGCTACTTGTTTCTCCTAGATAGCCAAGTGCATTTACACATCTCGTACATTTCCATTACTGTATGAAACAGCACTAGCTTCCTGCCTTGTGGAACCGCTTTATGAACAGGTTTAAATGAAGAGACCTAGTAAGCAAAGCTGAGTTATAAAAATACTATTTATAAATTAAAGCTACATAAAACCCCTGGCATTGCAAGAGCATCGTTTGGTGGGGTTTGGGTCATTTTCTCTACAGCTCCCACAGTGTTCAGAAAAAAAGCAACTGTAAATACACAAATTGGTTTACTACTGCTTGTGTTATTACAGCATGAAGTGAAAATTAAATAAAAAATATTAGTCTATAGTGGTTTTATTCTGTACTTTGAACTTTACAGTGAATAACAGAGTTTAAAACAATTGCATTTTTCTTGTGACTTAACCATTCACACGCCCACAGAGTTTGAAATCCCAGTCCATAAGGGAATGCACAAATACAGAACACAAGGAAAAGGAACAGCTAAAAACTTCTGACCAGCAGTAAGAAGTAGCTCTGAAGATAAGGATTAAAAGCTTGACTTCCAGGAGCATAATTATTTTCATCAAAAGGAATGTGCATTTCCTCAGAATCAAATTGCCAGCTCTGAGCAAGACCATTTACCTTCTCAAAGGAAGGAGTTGCAAGCAAAAGAATCTGGCAGGAAAGTAGGTCAGTGGAAAAGAAGGGATGGCTCCCCACTGCTTCGGAGGTAGAACTGTTCATCACTTATGGTGCAAAATGCAGTTCATCATCAGAAAAACAGGCAGAGGAGGGAAAAACACACCCACCCAATGATGGCTTCCCACTATATAAAAGGCAAAGTATACAAGCGTACCTAATGCAGCTGCAGCACCTGGAATGACTAGATAAGAGCCATAATAAGCAAGTACGAACTGTCCTGCACTAAAAAGCACCAAAGTAGGTTTCCAGGAAATATGTGCATCTTTAAAGGATGTTAAATCAATTGGTCAAACAAAATTAGAATTAATACCTGACTAATGCAGCTTAGATTCATGGCTTTTGCAGTTTTAAGCCTGTAAAATTTGTGTCTGCTACATGAGGTCAACAGTTATTACTGAACACTATTAGTATGCAGATAAAGTTTATTCCAGTGCTAGGGATCTACTCTCCACAGTTAGGCAAACTTTTCAAATATTTGTTACAATTCTTAAAAAGACAGTGAGAATCTCACAGGTGTAATTGTTAGAGACAAGAAAAAATGTACTTTAATACGAAATCTTTATCAACACTCTTTTGGCCCAATAGGTATGCTCTGCATTAATGTGATACCTGTCTAATAAATACATAAACCAAGTTTTAATGTCTTGCAGTAAACTCCAACTCAAGTCTCTGTACTTCCTACACGTGTCTTCGTTAAACACCAGATTACAGGCTACCGGCATCGTCACCTGCCAGTTTGTGCTTCAGCTCTCCCCAGTGTGCATCACTCCAAGGCTGGGCAGCCCGCAGCTGCACACCCCACAGGTTGCCGTAATATACTCTGAGCCCAGAACAGCACAGCCTGAGGTTCACTAAGGAAGACTCGGATGAAGGCTAACTCTGAAGAGCTGAGCTGAAGGCACGAAGCATTCAGTAATCATTTGTCTGTGCTCAAATTGCTGCTGCCTTCCCAGAGAAGCTGAGACACTGCTGGATATCACCTGCCATTTAGGGCTTTGGAAAGATGCTACAGCTTTACCACTGACTTACTTCCTACCGGATCCCGCTCTCAGCCTGCAACATAGCATTCAGGGGAATTTCTCCAAACTCCACTAACCCAGCACATTCAAGAACAAACTAAAACGAGGAAAACATCCCAGGAAGACTGCAGAATTATACCAAGCCCTTGATGATATCTCAAGGCTGCTAATTAACCCTTTCCTGACCCATACCTGTTACTGCAACCTAACAACAAACATTTCTATAAAAAAATCTATATGGCAAGAAGGATCCCCCTTGGCAGACTTCAAAAATGCCATTACTGGCTGCAGAAAACCTGTTGCTAACCAAGAGCAACATTCTCAATGAGTAGAAGATTGAACTGCTGAGCACTGACTATAAAGGGACATTAAGCTGTGAAGGATTTTAAAAATTAGCAGTTACAATTACCAGTGAGCCTAACAGGAAATGTATTCCAACCGAGGTGGTAACAGGACAAGCACACATGCATGTGTGCATGACAGATACAGGCAGTGATGACTGGAACCAAAACAAAAACTCCAAGAAAAAGTGCCCCAGACCTGTCATTTAAAATTTTGACTTGAAAAGTCACATATGCAGTTTATCAGCTCAAAAAAAAGAAAAAAAATCCTGTGACTCCATGAACACTGCTGGAACAAGAAGAATGTTCCCCCTCCAGACAAAAGCTGACAGGACCTTGTTTTTAATTCCTGCCTGCTTCTGAAGACAACCTGCATACCCTGGACTCAGCAAAACCTCCACATGAAAGACAACCAACCAAAGAAGTCACTCTTAAGAACAGTTTACCAAAATAAGGCTCCACTAAAATAATTTTCTGTGTAAAGAGTAATTGGTTGTCAAACTAGTTATTACTGGTCAACCTGTCACTGCTCTTCTTCCTAGGAAGAGAAAATGCGCAGCAAATAAGAACTGAAGTTAGTTCTGTCTAGAGTTTCACATCATCACCCCAGCCTAGAAATGAAATAGTTCAGAGAAACTAAAATCACAGACTCCAGATCAACTTGTATTTTCTTTTGGAAAACAGCTCAGAAGACAAAAGCTTTGATATAATGGTGGTTTTTTTGGCAGATGGCACTTTAAAGCCCTTCTGTTCTGTAGATTTTTCTTGATTGTGAGACTTCTCTGAATCAGTTCTCAGCTTGCACTAACACAACTGTGAGTGGGAAACCAATCTCAATTGTCAAATCTATTTCTGTCAGCATATGATTGCTATCCTTCCACCCTTCTTTTTTTCAATTATATTTAGCTTAAGTTTTATCATAAGGGCTATTTTCTGACCATTAGCCATCATTGAGCCCTTCAGCTTAACATTATACACTTGTGTTAGCTAATGCTTGCAGGATCCTGATACATTCTAGTGTTTTTCAGAACAATGCCAGACACAAAAGTGTCCTAGGCCCCACACTCAGGAACAGCTCAGAGTATTAGCTCTTCCCAAGTACACCAGCAGTTACCTGGAGCTCAGTGCTCAACTAGCATATCCTGATCCCTCTTCTACTGTTCTCTGAATCACTGCTTCACAGAAACTCAGACCCTATCTCACACACAGCCTGCCTACCGTTTTGTAGGGTGGGGTGGGTTTTTTTGCTATTATAAAATATTTCACTCAAGTAGCTCTGTTTACACATCTACAACAGGAAGGTCTGACAGCATGCAACCAATTGTAGAGCTTTACCTATTCCTCTCATTGTAGTGAGCGGTTTCCAAAGGCACATTGTTTCTGCTGTGGAACTGCAAAGACAACAGTTACTTTAAAGCAGCACTGCTTGAGCCATCATCCTTCCTTCCTTCCTCGGAAATTGCAACTCTACATTAGCACTGGTCTGGTCCAGGATTCAAAATACAAACAAAACAAAACGGGAGGGTGGGATGGTGTGTGCATGCCGAAACAAACTACTATTTATCTCCAAAACATACTGTTACCTGTAAGGCACTTTTTTTTAAAATGCTACTTATTGTGGCCCTGGACACAAACTGCTTACTCAATATTACTCAATACAGTTGCTACTCATAAAGCCCCAGACCGGTTGGAGAGTAGTCTATAAGCCAGAACATCCAGGGCAGTGACCACAGCAATGACTGAGAAACTCCGTCTGTCCTTCACAGGTATAAAAGGCATCAAACTACAAAACAAGGAAAGAACCTGTCAGAGACACTCACAAGCTCATATTTGGTTTTGGTAAAAAAAACCAAACAACCCACTCTTCACATTCAGTTTGACCAAGCAATTTAGGCCCTACTCTAGCCATTACTTCCCTCCTATACTAATTATGGCTCACTTACAGACAGGGGCAACAAAGCTGCTCACCGACAGAAGTGCGATGGGACTTCAAAGCCAACACAATCTCCATGAGATACCACCAGAAAACACATCTCAGCAACTGCTTCTCCTTCAGCATTGTAACAGCACTGAATTACCAATAAATAAAAATCAATATGACATTACACACGCTATCATTTTAGCTTTTCCTCGAGGTTACACGTGCCAAATAAAACGCCTTACACAAGTATCTCAGTATGATTTTAAAATGACAAAATGGATGAGCTTTACCACAGAACTACAAGTCATCTTAAAGGAACATATTTTTAACTAATTCAGTGAATGAAATTCCTGCTCTCCTTTAGTTCCTCTGTTCAGTGTTTTGTGTGGGACACAGAAAAGGCTGAAAAGCTTCTACCTGTGATAACCAGCACCTCTCGTAACATTCCCCTGAAGCTTCCCTGGTGTTCTCAGACACAGCGCCAGTAGTGCAAGTCCAGTGAATGCTGCTGGCAACTCACAGCATTTTGACACTGCTGATCTCAAAGCATCTAGATTGAACAGCTGCTCCAACACTCGTTTTGAAGTACCCTACATTACAATATCATCATCATTCCATATCACACGTCTCTCAATTTCAGAGCAGAAATATCTATTTGACACTTCTCCTCTGCTGGCACTATTAAAGCAGCTCTTAATCTCTCACCCAACCACACAACCAAGTCAGTGAGGAAAAGGCCAGCAGACACCCATCAGTTTCTTCCAGTATTTCCAAAGAAATAATATGCATGAAATATTTCTTGTTTCATTTCAGAAAACCCAGCAGGCAACAATCACCTACAGAAAACGAAATGTTGAATCACCCAGTAAAACAAAACGAAGCAAAAAGAAAAACCCCAAACCCACCCCAAACCTTCTTTTCCAACCTCCCCAGAAGCAAGGCTACACTCAAGACCCCTAACACACAGCAGGACTGAACAGCATTTTTTCCAAAACCAAACCACTCATAAAACTGCATCTATCGCAGACACAATGAATAATTTGCACTTATTGTGGTCTCTGTATAGTAAAGGTCTGCTGTTCAATTCCAAGGTCTATGCTGCCACAAGTTAAACCAAATTTTTGACAGAAAATTGAGTACCATCTCAGCCATATCCACAATGAACAGGAAAAAAAGAGCTCATCCTTTCTTATTCAAGAAACAAAGGAAAAGCCCAAGTAAACCCTGTTCCTCATTAAGGACACAAGATGAAAAAAGTCAACTTAACTAGCCTTCCTAGTAGATTAGCATTTGCATAACTCTGTGTAGGAGTCCAGATAAGCACTTATGATTTTGGGTTTGGATGTTTAAACAAATGAAAAAGTACTATCGCTTTTTCAGTTCTTTAAGCTCCTTTTGGTGCTGTAACAAAGCTAGTATTTTTTTTCCACAGCTCTAGCAACTCTTAAATCTTGGAAGACCTTAACAGAATGCTGCACATACTAGACTAGAAATCTTAAACAATACATAAAAATACTGCCTTAGTATTATCTACAAATTATTGCTCTCATGGCACAAACTCTTCTGATGTTAAAAAAGTTTTACATTCAGTATTTCTTTGAGCAGTACTATAAATACGAAAAAAGACAAGGAAGTATTTTATAGTTCTGGTCACAATGAATTCTTCTATTCCCAGTGTCACCACCAATCTGTCATCTTAAAACACATGGCAGCAATTGTTTACACCATAACATGTCCATGCATGCATGTTTACCCAGTGCTTGAGCATATGAAGGAATTTTGCTAAACATCTTATGTAAAACAGGTGTGTGGCTTTGTTTCCCCCCCACCTTTTCCAATGCCAGACTTTGCATCGTTAGCAGTACATGGATTCAGACTGGAAAATTAAAACCCATCTTAACTCATTAAGTATCAAAAATGCTAAACATACGCTTAGCACTTTACAAGAGAAAATGCAGGAAACTTCCTGTCTTTCGTAAGATATACAATAACCTTCCGTGAAGATGTAAGACCCAGAAGGTGAGTACAATGTGACAGCAGCTACCAGCAATGTAACCGCCAATGGACTGATCTGAGCAACAAGGAATCCTACATACCATTTTTAAAAAGTTCGTGATTTGCAACATGGCAACTCTTCATAGGATCTAGAAGTATCTATTAATTTGGGATTCACCAAACCTAGAGCGATTTATTCTTTGCCTGCTGATGGCAAATGGAGGTAAACTGTCATGGAAAAGGAAAAAAAAAAAGCAGCCAATGGCCAAATGCATTATTTCAGCAGAGATAAAAAGGAAGAAGAGTGAAGGAGGTGGGAGGAGGGAAAGAGATAAAGATCAAGTGTTGGCTTCCTATGTGAAGTAAATAGCTTTCTGCTAAAAGCAGCACAGGAACACAGGTGTTACAAACTAGTCAAACACTCATCAGTAACAGCTACAATAGGGTATGTAGCTACAAGAGGACACTACCAATCTCTCTCACAGTAACGAAAAATGTCACGTGTAAGCAGTTAATAAGCAAGAATGATAGCCATAACCCTGAGCAATTGTATGAAAAATAGCTAGCTACTGTAGTTATTTTAGGTACCAAGCATATGTTCCAGGATTTGTTGGATAGATGTCAATATCTAAAATTTAACATGGCCTAGCAGTGTTTTTTTACACTGTGTAGGCCATTTAAGTGCATCAGTAAAATCAAAATACGCTGAAGAGATTACCTGCTTCCTGATACACACACACGTGGTCTTTTAACTTGCACGTGTTCACCCTGAACCTTCCCTACTTCAGCTGACTTACCTTAAAACTCAGTATATGGGCACCAAAGGAGAGAAAACGGATTAATTCCAACCTGTATTTTCCCAATAATTCCATTTCTTCCTCTGACAGCATATATTTTACTGTGAACCTTTCTAAAGATGCCTTTCTTGTATGGTTGTCTATTCAATGATAATGAAAACAATTTATACAAAACCAAATTTAACATAAGGCAAGTAGTTAGTAACAAAGTTAACATCTCTATTAGTAAGCAGAGCAATCATTGCATTATTACCACTTCCAACATCTTTGGCATCACCAAAGTTTGTACATAACTGAATAATAAACTGTTTCATGAATGTACTTTGATATGTTTAAAATAGAGGCATTACTGACTTCTGAAATACCCAGATGGGAAATATGACTGATGTTTTAATGAATGACAGCAACATAAATACACCTTTCACTTTTGAAAAATAAATACAGTACAATAGTCTTAATTTGAAAGAGTAGAATTTTATGCTAATTGCATGGACTTACACTGAGGTTAGTGAAAAACCAAAATGGGAATGTCCAAGTCCATTTTTTGATCAGAACCCTATACTGACAATATTGCACAGGTTTCCCCAATCAGCACTCCTGGTCAAGTGTTTGTGTAAAGATACCTAATTTTAAAATTAAGTATTTTCTAAGGAAACTCTAAGTTAATTACCACTTCTGCTGCGTCGAGGAACAAACTAGACAGCTCAACTAATGCATGTAGCAACCCAGCCACCAGAAAGTTTAGAGGCTCTATGCTACAAGCCACAACTGTTTTCACACTCAACTAACTGGAGCACGATAGCAACAATTAGCCTGTTTAAGAAGGAATAAAAAAAAAAAACCAACCCAAAACCCCCCCAAAAAAAAACCAAAAGTGGGTTTGTTTAATAATAGTCTTTACCATAAATCGCTGGCAGTAACTAATTCGTTTCTTCACATGGAGTATCTTAAAGTACAACACCCAACTGGGCCCTAAATCCCTGACTCAGGCTTTAGGGGCTGCTCGGCGCAAAGAGTGATTATTAACTGCTAGCGAGAAATTATGGTAGAGCCACAGGAAAATACGACTGCTGACCGCGGCAACACCTCCACCAACCCCGTCCCTGGCCCTAGCAACCCCAGATCAGCGCCCTGAACGCGAGGCCGGTCCGGCCTAGCCCCGGTTCCTGTCAGCCGCGGGGCGGCAGGGCACCCCCGAGCCGCGCTGCGGGGCC